>JAHWFP010100667.1:11476-35598 GCA_023313725.1 Lithobius niger | reverse complement strand
CCTAACTTGATTCAGTCTCATAGCTTTCTCACTGCCGTTTCCGGACACTTGGTGGTGCTTCATCTTGTAAATGTCGACTAATTGGGTATAATTTTCGTACAAGGGGAGAGTAGCGCGAAATTAATACCGATGGAAACAGTTCAAGTCTTTAACCGTAAGAGTTCTACCGCTCAAGTTTTAAAATTAGGTTAGGTGCACAAGTTCATCAAGACGTTCGGGTTAGGTGTCAAACAATTTTTTTTGTTGTGAACTGCACTGTCGGGAACGATACTGCTCACTTGAAGACTTGCGTATCGAATTGCATTAAAGTTGTTGGCGTTACTCATAGACGAGAGTTTATCATGTCAAAATCGCTACGAGCGATGACAAACCAAATTGTTACCAGACATGATAGAGGGACGAAACATGACCGCCCCACGACGCCGGGATTAAGGGAATTTAGTCCCGGAGAGGAGGAGAGCCCTAGTCGTAATGTTGGGGTGCCTGGGGTCCGACTGCAACCAGGACAGTTATCTCCAGGGCAGGGATGGCCCCAGGATCGGTTAAGTGTTCAGAGGATATGAACAATCCATGGATTGGAACTTACGTCTACGCTTTTAGTGTAAAGGATAAATAAACACCGCAGGACGACAATATTTGGATATTGTTAAACTTCTCTGTATTTAGTCTTCCTTTCTGGATAACTGAGGGAGAGTCAAAGCAAAGCGGTTTGGGAGTTTAGCACACAATATTACCCGCATAACCCATCTTGGTATTAGGGAGTTGCCTTGGGGGAAATTGGGGTTTGAGTTCTCAACACGGTAAGATCATAGTAAAGAAAGGTCAACATTTACAAGTTCATGGCGAAAGCAAATCGATCTTTCACCTTATGGGCCTGAGTCAGGATCCAGGGGGAATTGCCAAAACGATGCCAGAAGTCAGTATCCTAAGTAGAAGTTTGTAAGCCCTATTTCCCCTTTGACTAGATGACGCAAGGATGGACACAAAATACACTGGGGTCCGACAAGACCCATTCTCCTACACAACAGCATACAGAGAAAGAGAAAGAACAAGATGGCATACAATACATGGGAACACGCCCACAACAATGGGCATAACATGCGCAACTAACAAGTTGCAAGTGGAGTAAGCTAGGGAGGAAACACATTAACACTAAATTTGATGGACAGGGGAGAGAGACAGCAAGGGCAACAGCCCTAGTAAGGAAATCTGCCTGACATTTCCCCCAGAGGGCTAGCGAGGTTCTCCCCTGGGATCCCTTGACATGGATAAGGTCAGTAATTAATCACAGCAAACAAGGTAAAAGGAAAAGACAAAGGGTACGAACAGGGAAACCCAATGAAAACGCCCAGATAATCAGAAACGGGCAATAGGTAATTTTTAACTTTTAGTATACAGTAGTTTGGCTTTGGCTGTGTCCTCCCACCCTCCAACAGGCTAAATATAACAACCATAAAATAACACAAGAAGTACAAGAAATACCACTCAGTTTAACAAAGCTGATATTCCAACCAGGAAAGAAAGTAACAGAGGAGCTGAGAATTAGTATTAATGGTGCCAGTTGGAACACTGAGTTACAGGATTAAACACTTAGAAGATAAATTAGAATTGTTATAAAAAGATAAATAAATGGCATCGAAGAAACATTGAAGTTAAACATTAAGATGGACATGGAATTAGGGAAAGTTCCTTATGGAACCTACGTATACGAGCGGTGCTTACGGGTTTGGTGAGCATGTCGGGGATCAACTCTTCACTGGATAGATAGAGTAATTCAAGTTTATTGCTGCGGACAAGGTCACGCAGAAACCAAAGTTTCCTCACATAGTGCTTCGACCTCGCACCCAAGTCCAGTTTATCGACAAGCGAAATTAAAGATTGGATGTCGGTGCACAAAGGTAACGGAGGGTAAGAGGAAGAACTTGGCCGAGGTCCGTCAGCAATTCGTAAGTCCTGAGCAACTCACGGGCACAGTCAATCACCGCAACGAGTTCTAACGCCATCCTGCTTAGGCATGCTGCTGTCTGTTTTCGGGACTTCCAAAACACTAGCGAGTAGAAGACAGTCACTAAGTACCCTGAAAAGCCTTTACCATCATTTGTTACACTCCAGGAAGCATCAGCAAAGCCCTTGATGCTTGGGGTTCCACCATAACGTATGATATGACCTGGTCGTCTTCAAGTATTTCACAAACCCTTAGCCGCCTCAAAGTGCATTACCTTTGGCGCATGAGCAAAACGAGAGAGTGTACATACGGGGAAGGCCACGTCCGGCCGCGAACCTTGGGCGATGTATTGCAGCGAAACCAACAATTGTCTGATAGGTTGTCGGATCAAAGGGAGGGGATCCGTTACAATCGTCTGGCCGCTGTGAGAGTATCATCGGGGAACGTGTCAGCTTGGTAATTTCGAGTTCAAGGGCTTCGACCACTTGGTCTATGTACTTGATCTGGGAAATAGAGATACAAAGCTTGTTTAACTCGAGGTGGTATGCCAGGTAGAGAACGTTAGACGTCTGAATGAACGTGAAGTGGCCGTTTATCTGAAGCGCTACCTTATTCATGAGAGATTGGTCGCCGCAGGATAAGCAATCATCTACATGGCAACAGAGGGCCAGGAACTTTTACTCCCAAAAGACCACGAAAACGCCTGGGTTACTGGCGAGTTGGGACAGCCCACACTTCAGTAGAGTGTCCCTAAGTTGCAAGAACCAGCATCAACCTGAGGACGGATAACCGTACAACGCCTTTAATAGGTGGCAAACGACGGCACCCAGCTGGGGGCGCTAGATAAGCTTCGACGTCAATCCTGGATGGAAATACACTGAGGCTACGTCGAATGTCTTCATGACATATGACTTAGCTGCTGCCAGTCGAAGGAGTTTCTTCAATGATTGTGACTTGATGACGGGCGAATCACTATGCACAAAATCAATACCAGGGTGTTGATTGCACCCGCAAGCAACTAATCTTGCTTTGTATTTTAGGAGAGGACCGTCGGAATTGTACTTCTTTGTGAAAACCCACTTGGAACGTACGATCCTTTTTCCCGGGGGACGAGGTCAAATTCCCACACCTGGAGATCATCGAACATCTAGAGTTCCGCTTGGACGGTCTTTTTCCACTCTTTGGCATCTGGACGACTCATAGCTTCCATGAAAGTCAGAAGGTTCCGATCAGGTACCCTTTCTGCACTACCGCTGAATACCCAGGAGTCGTAGGGCATAAAGACGTAATCGGACGGAGACTCGTCTGGTGTCGAAGACTCCTTAGTACTTGACCCATTAGGTAGCTCGTGAGGACATTTGTTCGTATAGGGTGTGTCTGGCATCGATTCGCAGGGATCATTGTTTGGAACATTTGAGGTGTTTGGAACATTTGAGTGTGGGTCCAGGTGCGGTAGTGGACGAGCGTCGGTAACACTCGTGTCCAAAGCAGAGCCCCTGTGGAGGGGAAGGGGTGACATCCGCTGTCACCAGATCTGAATGTGGCGTGCCTCGGGAGCCTTTGACGTGGTGCCCCACCGATTCTGGGGACGGAACTTGGATAGCGTTAGTTTCAAATAGATTCCCGCGTTCAGCAAAGAAAAGCTTTAAACCATGAGGTCGTTCATTTGAACGTACATAGACACTCCGGGCGGGTGTTACAGTTGTAATTGGACCGTCGCAACATTCCAAGCGATACGAGGTTAGTCCTCACATTTGGTACCAGAAGGAAATCCCGCAACAGTACTGAACCTTTATACGGAGTTCCATCATGGGTAATCGCGACGATTGGAACATCAGCAACGCAACAGCCCATAGTAAAAGTCCCGTTGGTGGCAAGTTACACGCATACCTTGCGACAATGTTTGTGGTTTACTGGCCTATCGCTTCTATTAAGGATTGTCGCTGTTGTACCACTATCCAGCAGGTATAGCCCATGGTGCATGGATGCAGAGATTCGTAGTGTCCATCACGGAGGATAAGCCCAGAAGCCACCACCCTGTCAATGATAATATCGTATACACACCTAAGTAAATCCACCAACGGAGGATAAGGGGTGAGCTCAACAAGAACGAAAGACGAGCGACTCGGACTCACACAAGTGGAAGGGGCCTTGTCACAAAATTACAGCAGGTACAAAGGAAAATGAAAAGGGTTCCAAAATTCTTGGATATAAGCGGGCAAAACAAAACATCGTTCTTTAATAAACGTTAAAGAAGGTTAAGCGTAACCAAAGGTCGCAAACTCTGTAAAGACCCGATATCCATGCAAGAAATGGGAAATTCAAAACAAATTACGGGAAACCTCTTACTACGGAGCAGGAGGACAGAGACTTACAGAGGAAAGCCATTGTGAAAAGGGGTATAAAGATTTAAGGTTGAAATAATGCAAGATTGCAAAAGTGGTGAAAAGACACTAAAATATCTGAAAAATACAAGTAACCATAAATCGCATTTATGACAACATAAACATTAGACAATATCAGCAAGTAATAAGTAAATTCACGACAAAACATTTCCTGAAAATAATTAGTAACCATATACCCTATGGTCTGACACTTTCTGGGCAGTACACAAGTGTGATGCTTAAAAAACGCAAAATGTGTTAGAGGCATGTACTCAAACTTTGATGAATGCGGTAGGGTTAGTCTACTCACTATATTGGAATCTCATTTGACCCAAAATCCAAGTTTTCTTCATTAGGTTAGGTCAACAAACGAAAGTTAGACATAAGGCATAAATCCACTAGATTTCCATGCATTATCACGGTTCACAGCGTATTGAATTAAGGCAAACACGATAAAGGCTCGAATGGGCTCAGCTTAACGTTTTGCTGCTGTGTTAGAACAAACTACATAATTATGTGATACATTCATTTCAATTCGGTGCCATTTCTTACGGCGATCGTACATGCACAGTAGAACCAAAATAAATAAAATTAATGGTTCGTAATAAAAGCTCACGTATCAAATCACACGACAAAATGTAGATGTAAATATTTGCAGTACTAAATCTCACATAAGGCAGTTAATACCATCATTCAAGGATCATGCCGCAATTGATATAACATTATTCGCAACAAAACACTAGGAATATTATCATGGTTAAATAATCAAAACTTATATGTATACACTTCATAAAGGATACAATCCTGTCAAGGATGACAGCAAAGTCAATATTGGCTATCCTTGGTGGCGCTTCGTCTTGTAAATGTCAACTAATTGGGTATAATTTTCGTACAAGGGGAGAGTAGCGCAAAATTTATACTGATGGAAACAGCTCAAGTCTTTCACCGCAAGAGTTCAACCGCTCAAGTTCTAAAATTAGGTTAGGTGCACAAGTTCATCAAGACGTTCGGGTTAGGCGTCAAACAATTTCTTTTGTTGTGAACTGCACTGTCGGGAACGATAATACCGCTCGCTTGAAGAATTGCGTGTTGAATTGTATTAAAGTTGTTGGCGTTACTCATAGACGATAGTTTATCATGTCAAAATCGCTACGAGCGATGACAAACCAAATTGCTACCAGACATGATGGAGGGACGACACACGACTGCCCAACGATGCCGGGGTTAAGAGAATTGGTCCCAGAGAGGGGGAGAGCCCTAGTCGTAATGATGGGGTGCCTGGGGTCCGACTGCAACCAGGACAGTTGTTATCTTCAGGACAGGCTAGGCCCCCGGATCCGTTAAGTGTTCAGAGGATATGGGTCGGAAACTTACGTCTACGCTTTTAGTATAAAGGATAAATAAACAGCGCAGGACGACAATATTTGGAGACTGTTAAACTTCTCTGTATTTATTCTTCCTTTCTGGATAGGTGAGGGAGAATCAAAGCAAAGTGGTTTGGGAGTTTAGCACACAATATGACCCGCATAACCCATCCTGGTATTAGGAAGTTGCCTTGGGGGAATTTGGGGTTTGAGTTCTCAATACGGTAAGATCATAGTAAAGAAAGATGAACACTTACGAGTTCATGACGAAAGCAAATCGATCTTTCACCTTACGGCCCTAGGTCCGGATCCAAAGGGAATTGCCAAAAGGATGCCAGAAGTCAGTATCCTAAGTAGAAGTTCATAAGCCCATTTCCTCTTTGGCTAAACGCAAGGATGGACACAAAATACACTGGGGTCCGACAAGACCCATCTCCTACACAACAGCATACAGAGAAAGAGAAAGAGAAAGAACAAGATGGCATACAATACATGGGCACACGCCCACAGCAATGGGCATAACGCAACTGACAAGTTGCAAGTGGAGTAAGACAGGAAGGAAACACGCTAGCATTAAATTTGATGGACATGGGAGAGAGACATCAAGGGCAACAGCCCCAGTAAAGAAATCTGCCTGACAAAAACAACCCTTTTTCATTGCCATGGCCTCTGTGCCTTTACTAAATCATGTTGTTTACCATAATGATGCAAGTGTTTTACCATTATAAAACCACAATTGTATGAGGTGAGGAATTATGAAACCACGGTACGTCCTCGGTTGGTATACCTGCATAAACCACATAGTCCACTGTTTATAATATGATTAAACCAAGATTTAAATACAATTTCACCATGGAGGGATACAACCCACCTTGATATACATGATTTTTACACTTTGATTTAATCAGAGGACTAACAAACTCGATTTAAATAGTTTTAATCATAAGTTAATGAACAAAAGTGTAAAGTAAATGAAGGACGTTGATTAGGTTATTTATATGCGCAGGGATTAATTAAAATAAATCTCTGATTGTAAGAATTAATATTTTACAGTCAACATTGTTTTACATTATATTTAGAAATATACATAAATACCGTAGACTAGCGGAGTCGCTCGCTTCGCTCGCTCATTCCACGTCATGATAGAAACAGACCTTCCACATAAAAAACGATCAAGCAAATTATAAGAATGTAGTATGTGATATCGGTTATCTCGAGAGAAGGTAACAGTCCAAGGAGGCAAGCAAAAAGTTTGAGCAATTTATCAGAAAAGCACTGTTTCTGATAACAAACGCTGATTTTCGTTCGCTTTGCTTACTTAATCAGCGCAAACATATCCTCAGAAACGTAACTGATTCAATGTACCCACCAAGAACCACACATCACTTGTAATTTGTGTTAGTATGCACTTTATATGGGTTTTCTTATTTTACTTATTTTAAGAATATTGTTCTTTATGTCCTGCTCAGTACAGATTTTTCCATGGGCGTCTTATCACTTCACTTTCTGATGATTCCTCACTTGGAGAAACATCTGCAGAACGTCAGATGTAATCTCGTACGAAGGTGCTAGATGAAAGATCGATAGAGCAAAGCGAAACACACATTGAAAAGGTTTAGTTTACGTGGATATCGCTCGCCTTGCTCGTTCAATCCACGCACCTCCGTGCTTCAGAAACACGAATGTTTGACACCGTTTTAAAACCATATCTATTGTTTTGATTTTTCTATGCATCAAGTCAGTCAATACAACACCAATTTTAGGATCTATATGTGGTGTGTTACAAAATACGTAGTCCTTTTAGGTTATTTTTTCCGTGCATCCTTTTCCAGATCATCTCTCTTCGCTCGAGGAGGTTTTCATGAACAAACTATGACGTCATCAATAAATATCATGAGGGTTTATTTTTTCAGGGTTTTTCGAGTTTTTGAGGGTGATATCAACTTACAGCGATGAAAATAGGCATATACTGTGCACAATTTAATTATCTTTCGTTTGGTCCTACTCCCATCTGTGTAGGTGCTTTGATCCCGGAGGAGTAGAGGTACAAACACACAAACACACACGCACATCATACGTCCTTAATGATGTAGATGCTGAGAACTTCTTTTGGCAGTTGCACCATGGTTTAACATAGGTTAAACTGAACATTCCCTTAGAATTACTATGGTTTAACAGAGGTCAAACCATAATCTGAAGATTGTCTACCATGCTTAAAAAGAGGTTTATACGTCATTATACCATAGTTAAACAGACACAAATACCTTAGATGCTGAGAACTTCTCTTGGTAGCTTCACCATGGTTTAACATACGTTAAACTAAACATTCTCTTAGAAATACTGGTTTAACAGAGGTCAAACCATAATCTGAAGATGATCTGCCATGCTTAAAAAGAGGGTTATTCATCATTATACCATAGTTAGCCACAGACGCAAGTTAGCCTTAGATGCTAAGAACTGCTCTTGGTAGCTGCACCATGGTTCAACATAGGTTAAAATAAACATTCCCTTGAATTACTATGGTTTAACATAGGTCTAACCATAATCTTGCGATTGTCTATCATGCTTAAAAAGAGGTTGATTCATCATTATACCGTAGTTACACATTTGACACAAATACCTTAGATGCTGAGAACTACTCTTGGTAGTTGCACCATGGTGTAACATAGGTTAAAATAAACATTCCCTTGAATTACTATGGTTTAACAGAGTTCAGACCATAATGTGACGATTGTCTACAATGCTTAAAAAGAGGTTTATTCTTCATTATACCGTAATTACACATTTGACACAAATACCTTAGATGCTGAGAACTACTCTTGGTAGCTGCACCATGGTTTAACATAGGTTAAAATAAACATTCCCTTGAATTACTATGGTTTAACAGAGGTCTAACTATACACTGACGATTGTCTATCATGCTTAAAAAGAGGTTTATTCATCATTATACCATAGTTAAACATAAACACAAATGCCTTAGATGCTGAGAACTTCTCTTGGTAGCTGCACCATGGTTTAACATTGGTTAAACTAAACATTCTTCTAGAATGACTGTGGCCGTAGCAGTCAAACCATAATCTGAAGATGGTCTACCATGCTTAAAAATAGGTTTATTAATCATTTTACCATAGTTAAATAGATGTATGTAGGGTCTGCTCATTATGAAAGACATAAAAAAATATGACATTGTGACATTATCAAATTATGTATTTTCTCATAAAAAGGCTCTTACTGTTTAAAACAATAAATGCCAATTAATTGTTGAAAGATGTTGGGGCTAATTCTGTGAAACGATCTACTACCAGTTTAAAGCATAAAAGTAAGAAGGCTACTGAATATAACTCACATTTAATTCGAGGCTATTTACAAAACGTTAGCAAAAAATACATTTCAAATAGAGGTTTCGATGTTGGTCGTGGCCTAGCGCCAGTCGAAGTGCAGATTTTGGCAGCCCTCACGGCTGTTACAAATCTCGGTAACCAAGGGAACCACCTCTTCAGCCACTTCCGTTACCGGGTTGCACAACATCTACCGAATCCGGGCTAACGGGGTTGTCACCAGTCCCAAACTTGCTCACACAAAAACACCAGGAATTGGGACTTCCAAGTCATGGTCATTAGCCCCTGTTGTCACACTAATATTGCCTTATTGGCGACGGCCAATTAAGGACGTCTTGATAAATCCCCCTCTGAAAACAGGGTCATTATCTGCAACGAGAAACGCACAATACATTAGTCAAAAAGTTGTGTCTGACTCCCGACTGTGGTTTTGTCAGAACGTCAAAAGGGTTCAACTTCGTCGGCACATATTCAATGTTGACACTTTTGTCCTAAATTTCCTCGCGCACATGGTGATAGATAAAATCTATATGTTTGGTGTGACCCTTCTCTATTTAACTCACGGCGTTTGATCGCGCACTCTGTGAGTCGGTGCACAAGGCAACGGGCTTCTTGTCTTCAAGACCAATTATGCCAGTGTCCAACAAAAGGTCACGCGTCGAAAGCGAAACGGTGGAAAGCGAAACGGTTCTTTGCAGGTTGGACTTCCATAAGAAGGGAATGTTTCCGTACGTTGTCAGAACTCCTGTGGTAGACCTTCTTGTGGCAGGCTCGCTTGCATGGCTCGCATTTCTGAAAATTTTCAGGCGTGTACGGTCGGGACGCATCACGAGGCTCTGGTCTTTCGTACCTTGAAGGTAACGAAGAATCCTCTTGCCAGAGAACCAGTCTTCTCGCGTGGGAGCGGACGCATACTGAGCGAGGTTATTCACTGCATACGCTATGACAGGTCGTGTGCCGTTCGCTATATATGAAAGCGAACCCACTAATTCCCTCAGTGGTATTTTGTTTGGGCATTCAGTACCCTCGTTTGTTTGTTGACCTGCAGTAACTATTGGGGTCGTGACAGGAACACAATCTTGCATGCCAAACTTAGCCAGAATCTTGTTTATGTAGGTGGTTTGGTTAAGCAGCATTGCCCCATCAGAC
Organism: Lithobius niger; assembly: GCA_023313725.1. Taxonomy (NCBI): domain Eukaryota; kingdom Metazoa; phylum Arthropoda; class Chilopoda; order Lithobiomorpha; family Lithobiidae; genus Lithobius; species Lithobius niger. The sequence goes on along the minus strand of JAHWFP010100667.1, from coordinate 25,418 downwards.
GTTTTTGAAAACTTGATCCCAAGCATAAAGTTTATAGGGCCTAAAGGCCTTATGTCAAAATTTGAAGTTAAAGTCTTCTTTGCTAGCTGCCACATCTTGTGACTTGATGTGATTGCTGCAACGTCATCGACATAAATGATGAAAATTATAAGTTCTTTTCCTTGTCGTACGTAGAAAACGCAGGCGTCAGAACGACAACTAGATAATAGCCCTGTTTCATGCAGTGCTCAATAATTTGTTCGGCGAAATGGATACTCCATCTTCGGCCAGATTGTTTGAGCCCGTAGAGACTACGTATTATTTTGCAAACTGAGTCTTTATGTCTAGGATCTTTAAAACCTTCTGGCTGGGCCATATAAATTTCTTCTCCGTCTCCCAAGTAGCCGTTCAAGTATGCGGATTTAACATCGAATTGGTCCACAAAATAATTGTTCTGGACTGCTACGGCTAAGAGCAGACGTATGGTAGGTAGTCCCACGGTTGGCGAGTAAGTTTCATAATATTCTGTACCATATTTTTGGTCAAATCCTTGGGCCACTAGCCTTGCTTTATAGCGTTCTATTTCACCTGTCCCCGTCTTTTTAATTTTCAGTACCCATTTGCTTCCTATAGTGTGGGCACCTGGAGGGAGGTCGATGAGTTCCCAAGTCCCGTTTGCTATAAGCGAACCATATTCATCATTCATAGCAATACAGCATTGATTCGCATCTAGGCTGGACATGGCTTCTTTCCCAATTTTCGGCTCGTTCGGGATAACACACAATGCGAGAATATAGTCTTCATCTTCTTCAGTGGGCAACAGGAACGTTCAGTGGGCTGAGGAACGTCAGCAACAGCTGCATTATTGTGCACCTCCCCCTCCGACGAAGTTCCGTAGCTTAATTCTGGTATGGTTACACCTTCACGTCTAGCTCTGGCTCTAGTAAGTCTTGCTTCTGGTACTCGAGCAGGTGTAGGTACTGGCTGTTCCATCAGAGTTTACTCCACTGCTGCTGTACAGTCAATGGCGTCCTATGCCTATGACCGGTCACTGGAGTTTGGGGCCGATGGACTTGAATGGGGGTCGCTGCTTAACTTCCTGGAGCTTCATTGCCTGGGCTTGTAGTGAGTGGTGCGACCTGACCAGCCTCATCCTCTACAGACGTTGGATTGTTGGAAAGCCAACAATGAACGAGTCTAAATCAATACCGCATTTTCTACATTGTTTTTTAACAGTCTTGAAGCACCTAGCACTTCCTCTTGAAAATCAACGTTTCTGCTTACTATTACCTTGCTGTTATCAATGTCATAGAGTCTGTATGCACGTGATTGTTGGTCATAGCCAAGCATTATACAGGGTACTCCTCTTGCATCCAGTTTTGATCTTTTTAGTGGCGGTTTTAAGGCAAAACACAAACAACCGATTGTTTTAAAATATTTTACGGTTGGCTTAACTTTCGTATTTTCCCATATTTGCCTGGGAGTTTTATTACGATTCCTAACATTTGTACAATGATTACGAATGAATACTGCTGTGTTCACCATTTCTCCCCAAAACTTTGTGGGAAGTTTTGCTTGCACTTACGTTGCCATAACAAGGTTCATGATGGTCAAGTTGAGCCGTTCCGAAATTACATTGCTGGACACTTAGTAGGGTGGTGAAAACTGATGTTTAATGCCATTTTGAAGCATGAATTCGGTCATCTTGGAGTTTTGATACTCTGTCCCATGATCGGACATAAAAGTCTTAATTCTACACCCTGTGGCAGCTTCAGTATTTAATTTATATTCAACGAATTTATCAAAAACTTTTGATTTCATAAACACTACTTGCACAAAACGACTTCTACAATCAATGAATGTAACGAAGTAACGGGAACCTGCCATTGTTGGCGTCGGGAAGGGACTGACTACGTCACAGTACACTAAACTAAGTCTTTCAACAATAGGATTGGATGCAACAGTCTTAAATGAATTTGTTTTGCTATTTCCTTGGAGACAAGCAGAACATGCGTTATTTTTTGGCTTAATGGCGGATTGCCTAGAAAAACCACTTAGTGCTCTTGACTTTGCAATCTTTTTTAAGGTGAATGGGGAACGTGCATAAATCTTCTGTGCCATAATTCAGTTTGCTTATTCATTTGAGAACTATTTTGGCATTTTACAGGCATTTTTTCTTGCTTATTCTGGATTTTCGAAAAAGCTCACACCTGACCTTGATTTAAGTCTTGGTCTTGGTTAGTTGTGGTACGGAAATCTTCATGCATTTTAATTTCTTGCTTAACTGGAGTAACACTAGTTTGGTTTATTTTAACGTAACTGTCATTTTCCAGAGATAAAACGTTGTTTGGAGCATTTATCACTTCTTCAGGATTGCTTAGGACAATTTTTGGATTGCTAATGACAAATAAATCTGCGATATACTGAGCAGTTGCTATAAGTTTGCCAGATTGCTTATGGATTATTTCACACACATCATTGTCAAAGGTAAATCTTAACCCTGATCTCATTGCCTGTCCCACAGAACAGAGATTTACGTCAAATTCAGGTAATAGTGTTTTCTGCATTGATAAATTTATGCCATTTGAACTTATTTGTACGAAACCTTCTATTTTTGTTGACACTGTAGTTGCCTTAGTTGCACACTTTACGTTTCCAACAGGTATTTCGTATTTAGTCTGAAACCAATTTTCATTACTTACGCAGTGACGGACTGTCCCCGAGTCTATGATCAGTGCATTTTTAAGATTGAAACCTGTCTTAGTTGTGTATGCTTTTATTCCAACAAACTTCGTGTACGTGAAGCACGCAATATTGGCTTTACTTTCTTGCGTTTGACGGCTAGCATTCTGTCGTGATCCACGCCATCTGGAACGTACACTGGCATGTCCTCTTCCACAAAATTGCTCTTGGGTTGGTGCTGGGGTGCCGCAGGCTGGGGTTTTGTGCCTGGGGCCGCCGCATTTATAGCACGATACTCCGCCTTGTACTTGTGGCGTCTTGAGTGTCGTGAAGTACGTCGACTCTGAAACAGGTTTAGCATGGGTATACGCAATTTCTTTTGACTCATGCATGATCAATAAATGTTCAATATCCTCAGACTTTAGTCTATCAGTCTTCTTAAGGGGTACCAAGTAACTCGTGACTAAATTATCATAACTTGCAGGCAAGCCTAGAATTATATAGCATGCTTTTTCTTCTTCATCGATTATTTTTCCAGTATCGGCTATACTTTGAAATAATGCACCAATTTTTCCTAGAAATTCACCTACGGACATGTCATCAGTTTTATGAAAATCGTGCAGCTTTCTTCTTAACGCTAGATAACGTAACGCATTTGAGGGTTCGTACCTATTCTTCAAGTGTTGCCAAATCGTATAAGCTTCTATTAAGTTTCGTGAATTTTTAGCAGATCGACACTTAAAAGTTATCAACCCCGTTGCTTTTTCATTTGCTACTTCCCATTTGGCTAACTCTTTATCATCGGTTGGTTTTGCTTTTCCTGTCATGACTAAACCCCAAATGCCTTGTTGCTTTAGGAGCGCTTCTACACGACATGACCAGCATGCGAAATTTTTGCCGTCTAATAACTGGATATTTGAAAGTCTATTCATCTATTGACTTAAGTCTGCCATACTTAAATAATATCACTGTACACTTCTTAGGCTTTACGAGTTTTCTTTCTTTCTAGGTACACTGTCCTATGTCAACTAGTTCTATTGCAATCCCTTTAAATTATTTCTGGCAGAATTACTACGTTTTTTCAATGTATGAACACTGACATTTAAATACCATTTTAACTGTTTGGTACGACTTCGACTGCACTTAACATCTTGAAATTGCCGTCTTGTAGCCTCGTTGGTTCACCTTGACGTTCTTGAATGGCTTAATCCTCCGTCAGTTGTTGAGAAGTAAGTCGCTGCTGTCTTGAAACTGTATACGAGCATACCTGCATACGAGATGGTTAAAATTTCGAAGGAACGTTAGGTTTAAGTTTGCCATATTTACGTTATTGCGAAAAAAATGCTCTGATTACCACTTGTTGAGGCTAATTCCGTGAAATGATCTACTACCATTTTAACGCATAAACGTAAGAAGGCTACTGAATATAACTCACATTTAATGCGAGGCTATTTACAAAACGTTAGCAAAAAATACATTTCAAATATAGGGTTCAAAAAGGGCGATGTTGGTCCTGGCCTAGCGCCAGTCGAAGTGCAGATTTTGGCGGCCCTCACGGCTGTTACAAATCTCGGTAACCAAGGGAACCACCTCTTCAGCCACTTCCGTTACCGGGTTGCACAACATCTACCGGATCCGGGCTAACGGGGTTGTCACCAGTCCTAAACTTGCTCATACAAAAACACCAGGAACTGGGACTAACAAGTCATGGTCATTAGCCCCTGTTGCCACACTAATATTGCCCTATTGGCGAAGGCCAATTTGGGATGTCTTAACAAAAGTCAAAACAGGCAGAACTTTAGCAGAAATACCTAAAATATAAATCATAGGCCCATAACTTTTAACGTTTAATGGTTGGGTGGCTATATAAGGCTGATTCACCACTGCAAAACTTGTCAAGCAGTAAGAGTAGGGATCACTGCAAGGATATGTTGTAAGGTAAGTTCGTAATAGATTGTATTAGTATAGTGGTAAGTGCAATGCATTGTGTATAGAATCTGTGTATAGAATTTGTACAGATAGAACTAATATACTTCTATAATTGATTGTAACAGCAGAATGATAACGACTAGAAAAAATTAATTTTTTTTTGCAATTTTTTTCTACCATCCTTTAACATAGGTTATATCCTGACACACTAGGCATTAGTACTATGTTGCTTACTGTAGGTTAGCATACTTTAATGTAGGTTTAATCTTGTTATACCTTAATTTTACTTAAGGTTCAACTGTATTTTAACATACATTAAACTTTAAAATGATTGTATTTTAACAGGTGTCAAACCATATTTTAACATACGTTTATTGATCATTGTTCCATAATTTTATGTAAGGTGTTAAGCATAATTTAACAAGAGGTTTGAGTCACACTACTGTGTTATTATAATGTTGAGTGCAATTTTAACTGTATGTTTACGCAGATTAAATTATGGTTACACCTCAATCTAGCTAATGGTTCCAACATGTTAAAACAAAAGTTAAACTATGGTAAAACTGTCCAACTTTACCATATGTTAAACTAGCGGAGTCACTCGCTTCTCTCGCTCATTCCGCGTCGTCTTGCTAGGCTTGAGGAGCTTTCATGTTGCAATTCTTGTGCTGCTGACAGACATTCCACGTCTAAAACGATCAAGAAAATGGTCAAAGTGCAGTGCAGTAATGCTTCACTGCATAAACAAATGATGACCATAAATCATTCCAACCGTCTGGCCATCCGAGAGCTACGTGCACGTCGATCCAGGCTTCCAGTAATTTCTTTGATTCCAAGAGCATCACAAAATCATGTGCTGATTATTTCGACGCAAACTAATTCTAATTACTGCTCACAGTTCGTCCATCACATTCCTAAGAGCGCCTGCATTGGACCTGTTGGACCGGTCTTACGGTCCTAACGGTGTGTTTAGAAGACCGCTGGATCTTGCATATATGACCTACTGCTAGTTTTTTAAGTATGAAAAGGTAGTGATTTATTAAAAAAAATAGGACCTCGTTTCATTTCTGTACTCTAGCACCAATCAGTCTTTTTTGCTCATTCCAACCTTTATATTATTACGACCATTTTCAACTTAACAGCACGCAAAGAAGAAATTTTACTGTTTTCGAATATCACGATATAACTCAAGAATAATTTACTATTACAAACAAAAACGTCAAGTGTGCCGTAAAAAAAGGGATTATATGATTGAAGTGTCATTTTACTTGTTAAAATGTACACGGATAAAAATTGGTGATTTTTAATTGAAATAATCAAATGTACAATTCAGAAAATTGCATCTGTTTAAGTGTTGTTGTGCTTTACGTAAAATATATGATTGGTAAAGCAGAACAGTTCCTAAACAGATGCAATTTTCTGAATTTTACATTTGATTATTTCAAGTAAAAATCACCAATTTTTATCCGTGTATATTTTAACAAGTAAAATGACACTTCAATCATATAACCCCTTTTTTTACGGCACACTTGACGTTTTTGTTTGTAATCCGTGTACCTTTTTCACGGCTATGGTGTCGCGCTACAAAGGTTTATGTATGCAGTTGATTGTTGCATGCACGAAGAATGGATCTGGAGTTTGCTGAGTGGCATTGTTCCCTAAATACAATGGTTAAAACAATGTAAAACAATCAAAATGATCGTTTAGGGTCCCGTAATTCCGGAATGGATCGACCAATTGAAAAAGTGGTCCGTCTAAGGTTGAAGCTCAGGGAAATTTCTGGCTCAGATCATGTTTCAGATTTTAGGTAGGTGCAGTAGTTTTTTTTCTGAAACCGTGTCAGCCAAGAATAAGAACAACAACAACAACAACAAGTGAACAGTTTTCAAATTTACGTGTGGCTTCCTACGTTTACTCTTGCACGGAATTGCATAAAAGTTGGTGTAAAGTTTGGAAAAATTGCTATCTACTATTTGGCCAAGTTTGGTCGAAATATATTGAATAGAAATGGAGAAATTAATAGTTTTAGTTTTGCTGGAGAGAGGACTTCAATCATATATATACACGGCTATCGCCGTGTTTGATAAGTCGACATTCCATGAAAGCTGCTTCTTTTAGCAGCAATGTAGAGCTATGAATATAATACTGGCCCGATACTGATGACCGGCTTCCGTTGTTCACGTCAAGAAGTAATGATGTAATGCCGGATTTCGAAATGCGTATGCTGGCGTGTTAAACCTCATTTCTACCCTCAAGTAGGGCAACACACCTGGTCCGGATGGCATTGTCAGTCGGATGCTTAAGGAGACACAGGCAGTAAGTGCGCAGTATTTATTGCGTATCTTTAGGCAGAGTTTGGGAGAGGGTGCTGTGCCAGAGGACTGGAGGATCGCTGGAGTGGTACCACTGCACAAGGGTGGAAAGAAGAATGTTGTGGGCAATTACCGTCCAGTCTCACTAACATCGTTATGCTGCAAAATGTTGGAGCATATTTTTGTCAGCAACCTTGTGGCGCACTTGGAAATCAACGGTCTACTCTCGCAGCGACAGTTCAGCTTCCGTCAGGAATCTTCGTGCGAGCTGATGCTTCTGGACATGATACATAATATTGCTAGTGCACTAGATGAAGGAGCTACCGTTGACCTTGTAGCATTGGACATGGCTAAAGCCTTTGACTCCGTGCCTCACGATTTGCTTCTTATGAAGCTTCAAGGCTATGGTGCATCAGCTGGTGTTGTGAACTGGTATCGTGCCTTCCTCCAAGACAGAAGACAGTTTGTTGTTGTAAATGGAAAAAGGTCAACTGAGGCTCCAGTCTTGTCTGCAGTGCCACAGGGATCCGTTAGTGGTCCTATTCTGTTTTTGATTTACATAAATGACCTGATCGAATCCATTCAGTCTGATAAAGCAGTGTTTGCAGATGATTGCACATTGTTCAGACGTATTACGGAGGCGGCCGACAGAAGACAGCTGCAATTTGATTTGAATCGAATTGAAGAGTGGTGTAAAAAATGGAGAATGAATCTCAAATCCTACCAAGACCAAAATCTTAGCGGTATCTAGAAAAAAGACTGTTGTCATTCCCGAGTATAAAATTGGAAATGATGCTTTGCAGGTGGTTGATAGACTCTCTATTCTGGGAGTTCAAATTAACAATAGGCTAACCTGGAACGACCACGTCTTGAGCCTGTGCACAAAGGGCAACTCTGAAGTTTGCTTCATAAACCGTGTTTTGGCTGGTACAACGACGCGCACTAGAGAGCTGGTTTTCAATGCTTTAGTTCGGTCAAAACTCAATTATTGCAGTGCGGTGTGGGACCCTGAAACTAGATTTTTGGTGGACATGCTTGAGAAAGTGCAACGCCGCAGCGCACGGATGGTGTTCGGCAGTCTCGATTCTGACACATGTGTCTCTGGTTTGCTGAACACTCTGGAATGGCAGCCACTTGAGGTGCAAAGAAGGGATCGTCGACTAGGACTGTTCTACAGGATATATAACGGGGATACTCTTTTAAACCCAAACGACTACATAAAAAATCCTAGCTATTTTGGGCGACATAACCACCCGAAGAAGGCTAACAGGGTGCAGTGTAATACAAACGTACTTGCAGATTCTTTCTTTCCGAAAACTGTTAGAAACTGGAACGAGTTGACTACTGAAACTATGAATGCCGCAAGTTTTATTGCTTTCAAAAAGTATTTAGATTTATAACATGATTGTATACAGTGTCAACATTCTTGCAGTTAGTTTGTTTTAATGGGGTTTTTTTTGGGAGTAATTCTTTGCCCTTTTCTGTGGATGTCGTTTTAATACCTTTAGGCGCTACGACTAACTTAAATAAATAAATAAATAAATAAATTCGGTATTTTAACCAAGCCTATGATTGAGATAGTTCTCCGTATGTGACGCGAGCAAACTTTAGAAACCTTATTTTGCAGTATTCAACAAACAATCTTAAAACGTTCAAACATTTTTTTTAGCTAGACTTGGTAAATGTTTTACGGATTTTTTGTGGTCAAAAGTTTTTTTATTCTAGGGTAGCTGTTAGTGTTCGCCTCATATGTTTTTATATATAATACCTAATTGCTTGGTTGGCTGTTAAACTAACTGATTCGGCTATAATTAGGACAAATTATAACTTGTATCCAACGGTTTAAGTTTGAAAAATTTTTTTACTACCTCACCTTTTTTCTGCTCCATCTAACTCGAAGGGGTTTGACAGATCATCAGTTTGTCTGACTTGGACCATTCTGCCGCCATGGCAATGCTTTTCATGCTTGTTATGGTAATCGTTGTCAAAACTACAGCGCACTCCAACTTAATACACATTCTTGGTTTTCTACCCGTACCAAGATTGCCCGTACTCATTTTGACTGTCGTGTAAATGAGAACGAAGTGACTTACCGACTGTTGTCAGTTTGCCGGCAGTGAGTTGGCAACAGGTTGATTGTGGGGGGGTTTCCAGAATTATTTCTTCTTTCAGCCGGAGGTAATATTTTATTGAAAAGCAACGAATTGCCGATTTTTCACTCTGCTTTAATATGCAGTCAAGGTCAGCTTAAGGAAACCGAAATACGAAGGGAGAGTTGAAGGGATTAAGCTAGATCAAACCATGCTTTCTCAGATAAGGTCACCCCACCTTTAGTCGTAAGTTAGTCGGACAGTCGGTTACTATGCTAAATAATAGTCGGATTGTTGGAAATATTTAGTTACATTTTTTAAATTGTACACAAAAATCTGTAGAGAAGATTTGCAAGTAAGGCTAACGTTGGCGGTGTAATTTCTCTCACCCACACGTGTTTTAATTTCGCCGACTTTCGCCGACTTCGCAAAAGTTGGGGGGGGGGGGGGCAACTTGCCCCCTTGTCCCCCCCCCTCGCTTCGGCCCTGAGTAACAGCATCATTCGTCAAAGTAGGATCGCTTAAATTTCTAATCTGCTTGTGCGTTGCTTTGAAGTACACTTTCTGGTCGTCCTGTAATAAACAATTTCTGTCAACGTAAACTTTTGATGCTGGGTCAGCAGCGTGCCGGTGAAAGCTATGTCCATAATTTGCTTCTTCTTTGCGTAAAAATTCCTGTCAGCCTCATCTAAGTATAATGGATTTGTTTGATGCTAGAAACGGCAGAAACCAACTCGTCGCTGAGATGAGTAATAGCAGGAGGCAAGTCGGTTTTAAGTTTCTGAATTTCCATTTTCAGAGTTCCGATCCGAGAATAATTTACCGCGTCTTCAGAGTTTATAGCTGCTCCTACTTTGGTTAAATGCATATTTTGAATATCATAGTTGCTTTCGGGTGTCAACATGTACCCTACTCCAGGCTGTTCCCTCGAACCAACCCCCACTACTTCACCCCTTCCCCTCTCGTCCTTTTCAATAATTGTCCAAACTTATTAACAGACATCTTTTTTAAATATACGAATCCCCCTCCCAGCATACGTGGCAGATTAAGGAATGAAGCAAAAAACAACATGCATTAAAGACCTGGTTTGTGAGGATACAAGCTGCAATAATCTCAAAAAAGAAAAGAAAAAATAATTGTCCCAACAGGGACTAGAACTCAGAACATACGCGTACTATTAATACCACTACTTAGTCAGCGGCTGTAATGGATTCAAGTTCCAATCATGGCAGTTGTATTTTCTCTTTTTTTTTATTATTGTACCTCTTATTCTCACAAACTGGGTGTTTAATGAATTGCTTCGAATCAATTTACTCAGAAGATTGAACCCCCTCCCCACTTTTTTCAAATATATAAAAAAGGAATATAGATTAAACCTCAAGATGTCTCAACCAACCTGGCAAACAAATCTCTCCAATCTCTTACAAAACAACTTCCTGAAAGTTAAAGATGATAAAGGAACAAAATTAACAATGGTTTAAAGTATAACTTGTCTCCTTCCATACAGTTTAATGATTTAAAGAGCACGGGAACTCCTTTTTCGAACAAAAAAATCAAAATACAAAGGGTGGATTTTGCCCAGTGAACCGGAAACTCAAAAATTGTTGAAAAATCTTAAACGGTACATTTGTAAAAAACTAAGAGATCGAGTGTGAAGATCAGAAACCAGTTTCCTTGACCATGTTTAATTATCCTAATTCTATGCACACGGCTTCTCCCTGTTACTTCTCTTGCGAAAAGGCAAGCGGCTGCGATAAACCGCTACGTCTTAAAACTTGGGTTTACGAGAATATCCACGTTACCAATGGTTCTCCCAGTAACATGAAGTTGTGGTGTACCGTTGAATATGGAGTGGTCCATCCTGATATCTCCAGCGGCAAGTTTTCAGATGAAGACTTTATGAGTTTAGTATCTCTGTCAGCATTAAAAAAATGTTAAATAAAAAACGTGACGAAAATTAAAAACTACGACTTTTTTGTACCCAAGTAAGAATCGAAAAATCACCCATTCTTACCTTCAAATATCAGATGCTTAATTATAGGCCTCACAAATTGTGGAAAAACTTTCAGATGTTTAATTATAGGCCTCGCGAATTGTAGAAAAACTAACTTACTGTTTAATTTCATCTGTAACGAACGATGGTTGGATTATGACAGATTATTTATTTACAGTAAAACTTTGTTTCAACCAAAGTACAAAGCATTGCAGTCTATATTTGCCGAACATTAGGAAAAAATTGGAAGGGATGTCGCATTTTTTCAAGATTCTCAAATAGATTTAATTCCACCCGAAGAACTGGACCCAAAATTTAGAAACCTTATCCTGTTTGACGACTGCCTTTTAGATAAACAAAAAAATATCGAGCACTACTTTGCCCAAGGACGCCATTCGAACGCCAATGTTTTTTATTGCAGTCAGTCCTACACGAGAATTCCTAAACAAGTGGTTAGAGATAATGCAAATTTATTCCTTTTTCTGGTGGATGAGTTAAATTTACGAACACGTTTACGAAAATCATGTTGGCCATGACATGGAATTTTCAGAGTTTAAAATGTTGTGTCAAAATTGTTGGAAAAAGCCTTACGGATTTTTAGCAATTAACAAAACGTAAAACGAGGGCAGATATAAACGTTCGCTTTTTACCTATTAAACAAAAGAATGGAGACAAAACAAGATATCGCATAACTCAAAAGACGTTTAACTAAAAATTTATAAATGAACGTTTGAGAGAGAGAGAGAGAGCAAGAAGAATCGCTACAAGAATGCTTTAAACCGGTAGTAAGCACCCTGAAACCGAAACCGGTTTTGGGTGCAACTACGCAAACTACACTGATTAATCACACTCTAGCCACACAAACTGAACAGATTAAAAACACTCTAGCCACGCAAACTACATCGATTAAAATTTACAAAGAAGAAAATAGTGACGAAGATGACTACGAATCACTGGCTTTATCGCCGTCCCCTGCTCCTAGTCAGAAAACATTACCGACCTCTCTCGATTACAGCCTCGCCCAATATTCAAGTCCGGCTGTATCTCCTATAATGCAAATTCCTCCCGACTCCAAAACTGAATACGCAACTATGAGCAGCTAAACTTACCCCTTCATATTCCGTGGTGCAAATTAGATGCATTTCCACTCCGCCTGAGCTTCCTAACATCACACACTAAGGTCCCTCGGTAGTTTGTTACCTGATCAGAATATTGGAGACACTGCAATATTTCTTGGTAAAAATTTTCGAAAATCCCAAAGACACTGACCCAGTATTCGGTTTACAGTATGATAAGAAAAAAGATGAGCTGACCTTCGCTAATAAAATGGTTAAAATCTTTGAGAATGACATACTGGTCGAAAACCAACAGTACGTCGGGAGGTGCAGGCTTTGGAACTTGCTAATTTTAAAGACTTAAAAAGCAACTTCCATCGTGCCAGAAGTTAAAGCAGCTTACGCGGCCATGTTAAAAAAAACTAACGCTATTTATCACAACAACGACCCAAATACTCATAAACCAAATTCTAATCAGAGCGCCAAGTACAGGTCTGTTATCGCTTCTATTTGGGACGACCTCAAGAAACAAGGAACGGTATGGTTAAAAAAGCGGGTAGCAGAGTGGATTATAAATATTACGACGATCCTAACAGCCTGATAAAGAGACTCAAGCTTTTGTATAAATCCACTCTAGCAGGCCACGACGGACATAGAAGCGAGATAGTCGAAATTTTATCAGAAATGCAACAAACGCAAATCATAACTGCTAGCGAAAAATTAACGGCTCATAATAATTTAGGGTTAGGTTAATATTTCTGAATAAATAATAATTTTCAAGTATGTTCCAGTATTTTCCAGTAAAATATTTTTTACACTATTTCCAGTATCTGAACAATCTCTGCTTGCAAGCACTGTGACCCTGATAACACCAAGGGCCCCCCCCCCCAAAAAAAAAAGCTTACACTAAACTTCAAATAATGGAAAGCATTTCACAACTCTTTTTTTCAATTCTCTGCAAAATACGAAAACTGCAATGTTTTACAACTGTCCTTCTCTAGACACAATCTAAGGATGAGATACTTGCGTAAATTTTTAGGCAAAAGTCTCAAGACGCCCTAGACTAAAGCCAAAATTCTGGTATGACGGGTCATTCAAGCAAGCCTGACAGACAAACAAGGGCGTTTGCTCCTACCTTGACACCCAATAGAAATGAATGATGCTGTGTCCAAGAATTCAATTTTTTTGCATTCTCTTTCTCCCAATACTGTGGTCTTGTAAGAAAGACAAAGACTGTTTTTTTTGATATTGCTGAATTTGTAAATGCAAAGAAAACTATGCAACGAGTTGCGCTTAAAATTCCTTAAATGTGAAACTAAACAAAACTATTTTCATGTTTGTGCCCCTTGGCAGGTCTAACCTTAGTGAGACTTTCTATTTCCAACAGTTTTGGCTATGCTATTTTTAATCTAGTTTTATCTTTAAATTGCTACACACTCATAATTTTTGATTTTTGTACTGATAATCCATTTTCTTATCCTATCCATCTTGGAAAATTAGTAACTTTGAAAATACTAAAGCTATAATACGCCCCCCCCCTAATTACTGTTACCTCCGCCCGCTCTGCATTCCCATCATTATGTGGTCTGAATCCCCCCATCCCTGTTTGCCCTCTGCAAGGATGAGAAATTGTCCATCTGTAAACCGCGGAAAGGTAACTAACCAAATTAATTTATTTATGTCTTGCATTACATTTTATTGGTTTTTAGGAAATTAAAAAAGCAGAAAACCACGTAAAAGCTGAACAATCACACCTCTGCCTGTTACCTCCGCCCCTTTTGCATTCCCACCGTTATGTGGTCTGAATCTGGTCATAGTACTGCTTCAATAATGCTGATTATTAGAGTCTAGTTGAAAAGTTTCTAAGTTGGTTGGTTGGTCTAAGAGAACAGAAGCATGGGG
>JAHWFP010100666.1:0-21739 GCA_023313725.1 Lithobius niger | reverse complement strand
GGGGGGGAGACCAGAATATGCAGAATGCATGGAGGGTCCCCCTAAGGGCACAGTATTCGCCCTATAGGGCATAGTACACCGAAGGACTGGGTAACTCGTGACCACACTGTGCTTACATATGTCTCCTTGCTTCCCCCCGACTGCCAACCCTGAATAGATGGCAGCCCTGCACCCTTGATAGCACACAGTGTCAAACCCTGGTCAAATAGAGAACTAACAACTCGTAAAGTTCCCATGGTTAAGGTTGTGATGCACTAACCGTCTTAACACTGCACCACTCCAACTACCCTCTCCACATTCCTTCATAGATCTGTAAGGAAGAGTCGCGGTGACACTTTCCCACCACGTTGGAGACTCCCTTGGATGATCCTCCTTTAACACGCTCACTTTTCACAACCTGCCGGTGTGATGGTGTGGGGCGTAAGGTTTGGGTGGAGTGTGCTGCCCAGATGCCGGTAAGGGAAGTCGACCTGGTCCGCCGACTTCAGTGTCCATAGTTCTGCCAGTTGTAAACGAATGACCCCGGCCCTTGGCCACCAAAAATTGCCCACTGGCTGTCCCACGATACTAGCAAGCCCCACGGAATGTGCGGTTGCAAGGTTGAGCTGGGATAGTCCGCACTCGGCTTTGACCCGGACTGCGAAGTTAGCCGACACCCGGACTGTGTGCAGACCGACATCGGTTGTCCGCTGCTCCATGCCTTAGACCAGGACTGGGATACGATCGTGTCCGGGCATTCCTGTCCGTTCTTGTCTCCCTCCTGGCCACTACTGAAAGCTAAGGATTCCAGTCCGGACTTGGTCCGGCCGGTCTCCATCGATACCTGGTCGGAGATTTGTGGGGCAGGCCCCAAAACCACACTGTTAGGATCGTGCCCAATGTTCATCTCCTATGTATAGGCGATGACTCGTCATCACCATACCCTGTCGTATCCACACTGCCGTCCCGTCTAGGTGAGCCCGGTAAGGTAACATTGTCCTGTAGATTCACCAGTCCGTCCCCCGAGCTGGTGTCGACGAGGCAGCCCCCAGAGCCGACGTATCTCATCGTCCTCCAAATCTACTGATGTGGCGAAATTTTCCCCCGTTGGGTAACTTCACGGGTATAACCGCCACTGGAACCATCCACTGACCTTGCCCAGATTTATCTTTCGTCTGGGAAGGCAGCGATAATGTGACAGCGACTAGTATACATAAACTCCAACTACAATGCACCAGAACGAACGAACTGCTATGGTCATGGCTGCCAACCCCTCTCCAATCCTGCCGCATTGTCATTCAAGGGTACAGCGTGTCAAGCTATCCCTTGAATCCATACAAGCAAAATCTACAAAGTGTCTAATATTTGGCTTGTTAAATTGTCTGAACAGAATCTAAAATGCCTGATGAAATGCGTGTTTTTAGGTGAAAATCAGACAAAATACACGATTTCACACATTTTGTCGGATAACTGACTTTTTCGTGTATCCTAGATACGGTAGACTTAGCATGGATGCTTGAATCACTATCACATTTCCTCCGAATTCATAAACACGTAGTCATAAAACACCCTACCAAGTCTTGGCAATGGTAGAACATGTCCCTCGCCGATCATGAAAACACCGCAGAATTCCATCATCCAATAATGGTAGCCTAGTGGTAAATACCATGTCAATTCACCCATGCACAGGCAATGCTGCTATAAAAGCCACCGTAAACGAACTTCCCAAATAAACTTTACGCTACCCTATTACCAAATTTCTGAGTCGTTAGGCTAATATTTCCAATAAAACCGTAAAATGTCAGTTCCAGGTTGACACCAAGTAAAGTGTAACTGTCTTCGGCCTGTCAGCCACCAGGGCCGTAAGCCAATTGCTCGCCAGCTGGTAACCCATACATGGTTCGTCCAAAATTCAATCAAGAAAGTGATACTTGAAAGTGAGTAGCAAGTGCAATAATTCCAAACTATTAAAACCTCATAAGATACAGGCTAAAATTACCAAAAAGTTGGCAAGATTATGAGGTTTATAATTAAATGCCGACCAAGTCGCTTTGTGAATTATAAATCATTTATTATAAAATAAATGAAGTCTTGAAACTAAGTGGTAAGCACTTAGCAGTGTTCAACAATTATTCATCGCCAAAAACATACTCCTTTAGGAGGAAGTTTTATCCGCAACACGAATAACCAAAATCCATACCATTTAATTGTCAAATTTTACTCGTTAAAATTAAGACTATCCACAGCAGTGAATGCGACTGGCGACACCACACATTCCAAGCATCGAATCACCAACAGTCATAACACAAGTTACATGGAACATGTGCTGTGGCCAAGCGACTATCAATTGCAGAGAACTAATTGACTTCCACTAAGCTTAACATGAAGCTTATAAATATATAACTTTCATCATTGGGGTATGACAAAAGTGTATAATTAACTATCTCCCTTGAATGTGTGGAAATGACAAAGCGTTACTTTAGTAGGCTTTGACAAAAAACTCAAGACTCAAACCTTACTCAAGATTGTCTTACCAATACTACATTAATAATGGAAGATTAAATTAATCTCAATTTTAAGATTAACATGCAATCAAAATTAATACATTATATATAAAATACCACGCATGATATGGCGTGCCCGCGGTTAAAAACTGCGACACCCATGTGCACCAGCGGTCTGTGACTGCTACATGTGCCATTTCGTCTAGCGCTCGGGATGTAATCAACTACCGCCTGGATATACCAGTGGTTGATGATTTTTTGGCGCTATGGGATCCATCAACTGCCCTCGCGCAGAAAAGACTGGGAGAGCAGCGATAATGTGACTACGACTTAACTTCTACAACAACACACCAAGAACAGTAACAAGCAAGTTTGAGAGCATCTACCATCTCTCCATCCCTGTCGTATTGTGATTCAAGGGTACTGCGCATCAGGCCAGCCCTCGAATCACTGTCACATTTCCCAAGGTGTTAGACTAACACCAACCATCAAACACAACTAGCAATGTTTCAATGATAAACCAATTTGGAAACAATACTCGTAACCAACCATACACTAGACTCTTACTGTAACACACTATGGTCAAAATAGAGGGCTGGGGTGGGGTTGCCCCCCCCCCCCCCCCTCTTACCTGGACGTCGTGGTGAGGGCCTGCATGCCCTAATCATACCTACCCCGGACGTCACCGTACAACAATATACACCACTTTATCGGTACAACTATTACAAACCGATAAAGCTGACCGACTTGTCCCAACTTTCACTTGGGAACATGGACAGGTAGCACAACCTGCCATTCTAGAGAATACACACATGATAAACTGTGAGCACATGTAGATGTAATACTGACTGGCCAACTGCAAGTCATTCCCGACTGGAGTGGAAAGGCCCGAGAGGTAGGAGGTGCTGCAACTAAGCACGTCCCCCAAACCGTGCATCCCTTTCACGAAGGCAGCCATTCCCGTGAAGCTTTCGGAAGCACCACACTCATAACCTAACCGTCTGGTCCGAGCCCGACGCTTTGCCTGTGTCCATATTATATGGCATGGATCCAATAATGTTGAATTTTTTTTTTTTTTTTTTTTTGTACTTGGCTCCAGCCACATTCCATTGGAAACCGGCTGTTTGTTTCACAAATAAAAAAAAATAACTAATAAATCGATCGGCCCGTGTCATACAGAGATAATAAGCTACCAGAAAATAGTTAAAATAAGAAAACTACTTTCCCACGCACAGACACATCGCGGTTTCGTCACACAAAATTAACGCTCCACTGTCTGTCTGATCGGCCGTTCGTGTTCACGACCGTCGTGTTCACGAACGGCCGACGCACACTGTAAGCGTCACACATCACGATTCCATCGACCCACACACTGAACGAAATGCCGTTAATAAACACGAAGTCGGTCGTGTCTACAAACTGCTCATCACAACCTCCATGGTGGCACACTTCTCTTGGATGGAAAACAATAGCCAATTCGCCACCCGTCCGCCATTGACCCGGCGGACTGTCCGCCGGTCACCAGCCCGCCATTGTCCCGGACTGGGCCGCCGGTCACCAGCCCGCCATTGACCCGGACAGGGTCGCCGGTCACCCGGACTGGAACGATGTCCGCAGCACTAATAAACAGCCGCCGGAATGCGGGACCCGGTGGACCAACAAACATTCAAAACCGTCGAAACACCTTTCTGCGTCGCCAGTGTCGATTACTTCACCACAGCCGCTTGGTCGGCTTTCCATCCCCCTTACGCCTTTTCCATTTCGTTGTCACGCACTGCGCTACCATGCCGCCATGACCGGTGCCTGATACGGGTTCGATGCTGACCCGGACAGCGCCCAAACAAAGGACGCGTCCGCTCCTATCAGCAGTCGAGCATTACTCGTTGGAATCACGGAAACGACCCCCGATTCCAAATACAGTCATATCGTTGTTTGACGATGAATGCCCTCCTAAAACGGCTAATTCTCTAGCCTTCTGATGCAAACCACTACGCTCGGTCGAATCTGCCCACATTGCCTCGACCGTCACGATCGTCTGGGCCTAAATTGTCGCACACTTCGGCACACTTCTAAATTGAAAAGTCACAAACTGCATCGACGACACCAAGCTTGTGTTTCCAATTGATTCATCTTCTTCCACACTTTTGCTTCCCATAATCCGGGTAAGAAGCACATTTCGTATATCTTGTAGGCTTTCTCATGATGAGAGAATAGAGTAGTAGCGACTGTCTCAGTCGCGTCCCAAAACAAACTGTGATAATGAGCGTGAATGGGGCGCCGCCTAGCGGTGGTCATGAGCCCCGGGGAGTGCCATTGCAAGGACCAGGAGAGTAGAAATTTCATGTTTGGGACGGGTAGCATTTCCAAAACTGGAAAGCATATATAAAATACAGGTAAGTATTTTAGGCTAGCAGTAAAAAATGCTTTTCATCCATCATCAAGCACATAGTCAGCTGCCGCGCACAGCACGTGCGGATAATACAGGGTGGTCCACAAAAACTGATGACCCAAAATTATATTTCAAGTCCAACTTTTCTAGTTAGCGTCCCTCAGAACCAGGAGAGGACAGAAATCATATCTAATGTACGGGAAGATTTCTGTCCTCTCCTGGTTCTGAGGGGTGCAGACTAGAAAAGTTGGACTTAGAACATTTTGGGTCATCAGTTTTTTGTGGACCACCCTGTATTCTATCGTGACGACATTTAAAATACACATTTAAAAACGGGACATGACATTTTTTCTGAGACCTGACCAATAAATTGGGAATTTAGAATATTAGAATTGGGAATAAATTGGGAATTGGGGATAAATTGGGAATTTAGAACTGGTGACTTCTAATGTTTTCTATATTGTGGGTAAGGTTAAATGATGGCTATGGAACTGTTCATCATTGAGGCACAGCTTGTGAAGCTAAATGTATTGAACTTGCTTAGAGGAGCTTGTGTTACTTTCCTGTATTACATTTCTTTTCAGTGAACGATTATGAACTGTCATGTAAAATTGAGGACAGTGAGGAGTGTTCTTCAGACGATGCAGAGTAACACTACACATTAAAGAAAATACTTTGAAAGACTTGTGTGAAGTTAATTAATACAAATGTTTATTGTACAAAAAAAAACGGTACCGTACAATACTGGACAGTGAATGTTGAATTCATCATTATCACATAAGCATTCAGGAAGTTCTTTCCGCTGGTTTGAATGAGTCAAGGTGAATTCATAAACAACACCAAGCACTTAACAACAGTTATCATCCTGAAAAAAGAACTGCACGAATACTTGCAGAGTAGTTATGCATTCTAATTTCTGTGTCTAGCACTGTACATTATATTTTCCAATCGTGATTTTTGCGCCTGGTAGACACTCAACAGTTAGCATTCAGCCAAAAATTCGTAAATTGAGGTCAAAACTTATTTGTCTCATACAACAACTGAAGAGGAAAAGATTTTAACGCACACTGCCCCCAATACAGACGTATTTTTTTGTTTGAAACAACTTCACAATAAATTACTTGTGTGCTGATTTGTGTTTCTGTTATGCCTGGCCGTCGCCAAAAGTTGGCCAAGACCCACATTAAGTTTTATTTTCAGGCAATGTCCAACCGTATTCACTCTTGGAATGCATTCCCACTGATTTCCAGTCTGAATCCTGTTTTCTAGTTTGTTTGTTTTTTGGAACCGAGTAGTTTAAACTAATTCTCTTATTGACCAATTTTAGGGAGCTGGAACTTCGTGAACGGGAACGTAAGGAGCGAGAGTGGCAGGAAGAACTTGAATCACACATGAAGAATGCTGATCCTCATGCCAATTATCGTAAAGACCTCAAGCTGCCGTTGGTGAATGCCCTCCGACTTTCACCTTCACTCTCCAGATCACTTTTTGGAAGACGTCCCAGCAGCTCTCGTTCACCATCAAAATCGCCAGAACCCAGTGCCGACAATGATGGGCTCGTGCCCCCTATTTCAGCAATAAGACGTGATTCATCCAGTCCGTTAAAGTGGCTCGACTCCCCGAGACGCGACCGTCCGACTCTAAAACCGTTTCAGAGCATCGATGTGGGAGGCGATACGGACAGTGAGTCAGAATCGGAAGACAAGTCAAAGGACAGTCAGAATGGTAAATCTGTGGATGGAAAACAGACTCACCACATGCCTCAGTTATCTGAAATGACTACTTCGGAGCTTAAAGATGAACAGAAAGCTACTCAGGAAACGCGTTCCGATGTTATCATGTGCGCTGACGTGAAGGAAGTTGATTCTCCCTACAACAACAACAACGCTCTTCATCAGTGTAACAATATCTCGAGGAGTCCGAAAATGTGGGCGCACTCATCCAACCGTAATTCTTCCTCTCAATCTCATGATAGTTGTGACTCTGACGCTCCTCCGTACTTTCCACGGAGTGAATTTTCCAAGCAAGACTCTTATAGTGTTGGGTTGGATGGTATTCCCATTAAACGGCAAGATTCTGGGACAACAGACTCCATGGTATCTTGCTGCACATCTTTCAGTTACCAAGGTCTGCCACTTAAAGATCCAATTACTCCTCCCACCCGTGATGAAAACTCGATTGACGTTGAGGTTTTTCACTGATGTGATGTGGAATTTCTACACTCTGCTTAGGGCGGAGACAAGTTTGTACAATTCAGTCCAATCTCAAGGCTACTGGTTTGGTCCGGAGCTTGCAGTGATAATGAAACTCAGTTTAAATTTGCAGTTTCAGGGAACTGGATGAGTATTTACAATCAAAAATCAACTTTTTTTGATGTCGTTCATGATATTAACAGTGAAATTGAACTATTTACTGTATAATGTAGCATACCAACTGCGTCATTCTCTGTAAGCCAGATTCTGCTATCCTAAACTATTGTTCGTCGAATGACGACAAAAACAGCAAAACATGGTTATCTTATCTCCATAAAACTGAATCCATAAGAGTGATATTTCGTAACGACTTTTTACACTTAAGACGTTCAGTACTGGATAGTTCTATTCTTGTAATCCGAATGTGATGTGCGGTAAAAAAATGATTTTAGCATCGTTTTTTGGGAGTAACGTCGTTTCTATAGCTGGTTTTAAACTAACTTAGGATGAGTGTAGTAGTTTTTGAACCCAATATATATTATTAGCATTCAGAAAAGTGGGTAAACAAGCATCGATATACCATATTCCATAAACTGCATACTAAAATTTACAAAATAATATTTTACTACTATCAACTAGGTCATGTACTGGGGGAACTTAATTCTTATTTTCTTGGTGTCATATAGGGGCTGTACACAAATGATTCATGCAAGCAAGAAGGGAGAGGTATGCATATTCAATGTTACAGTTTCAGGCAAGAGGGAATGGGGGATTACGATAACTTGCGGCCTCAATTAAAATTACGACAATAATATTTTGTAGTAGGGGTGGCATAATACGAATTTTTTGTTATTCCGATAATGCTTTTAAAAATATCTCGGTAACCGATTTCATCTCGATAACGCACAATTTTGAAGCTAGATTGTGTTGGGCTTACAAACACATTATCAGTAACAGGAAAACATGACGGCTACCCGCCATTACGATCCAATTGTGACAAACGTGTAGTTTTTATTGTTTAACGCTCGTGTTGTGACGTTGCAATGGGAAACCCAGATAATTAAAATATTGCATGTAAACATGAATTTTAAAATCGAATATGTTGATAAGTTGATATGTCAGGAAAAGTAAAAAACGGTAATCGAAGAAAGTTTTTGTTGTGATTTTACGGATTTATTCATAATCGTGCCACCCTTATTTTGTAGCATTTTTTTTTTATAAGAGAGTTTACATAAAATATTAGAAAGCGATCCAAACCCAACTTTTTTTCCCCATTTTTACAATCTAAAACATTTTAGTTTTAGTTTAAAAATATGATAGGTGAAGAGAGGTTGAAAATGAGCAAAATGTGTGTGGACATTCTTTATTGACAGCCCTATACAATTAAATTCTTCTAAATGTTTTTAAAATTGAAGTAGCATTTTGCTCTTTAAAAAAACAGGTTACATTTGTAGAAAATTGTTGTTAAAAGATACTACTTGTTGAAATTATTCTTGCACCACTTCACGTGTTTTTCGAACACGGCCTATCGAGTAAAATAAATTTTGATAATAATTGCCTTTCTACTTGCCTCAGCTGGGCTGTATCAAAGTAGTAGAACACTTTGTAATGTGGTTATATTACCGTTATGGTACTTCTCTTTCTAAATAATACTGTTCAGCAATAGTTTATCTTGGTAGAAATGAGTGTTTGCAACATTGGTTTGGAAATGGTGTAAGTGATATTGTTAAGTTACAATGTCTGAGCTTTCCAGCAGCATAGCTAGTAAGTTAAAGGATGTACTAGGCTAAAAGTTTCTTGTTTTGTTCACTCTGAGTGCACTCCTCAATGTTTCATCGTTTTGCAGCTTGCTAAGTTGAAATTTTAGTGCCAACAATGCCAGTTGAAAAATTTGGCTGGCTATGCCTAATTTTCAGCTAACAAGTTAAAAAAAAAACAGCCATACCCGTACTCTCGGTAACAAATCAAATTTACCCACATGGCCTTATTTTGTTCATATGGTAAAAATCCTTCTATATGAAGTACCTCTTCAGATCCAAAAAAAATTCCTTTACCAATTGTACAGGTCTATTAACGTACTAAAAAAAAACACCTTATAAGGAACCGATTTATGAAATATTGTACTGATCAAAAATAAATTTTTAAAAAAATCACCAAATTCGTTAAATATGAAAAAGGCAAAATAGAACCACAACCTAAAATTCAGATTTTTTTTAAAAATTACATTTTTGCAAAAACCGGTAAACGGCGTTGACAGTGATAATATTCAGACATAATAAATTATATGAATACACTAATATCACCTCCAATATCACGTGCAATTACATTTTGCAGTGTGATACACACTACCCCTCCAAACACAGTCACACTGCGTATCGAATACCTGGGCTTTAGTGAGCGAAACGTAGGGAAACTGTTTACAGTATTTTTTTTATAGAAAGTAGCTAAAAATTAGGAATTTTAAACTAATTTTTAAAATTCTTTAAGCTTACCTTACAATGACCATTTTTGATAATTTACTGTCATTTGAAATAAAAATTAGTCAATAACCCAACTTTTCACTAAAATTTGAGTCAAGACAAAATTTCAAAAATCAGTAACCAATGGTAACAGTGATTGATCGAATACAGCACAAAGTAAAAGAGTCACACTTACACCACCGGACACATTGAAAACTAGAGTTTTTTTGTAAGCACTAGAATTTTCAGGGACAACCGTTCCCTTAAGTATTCTGAAGCAAGAGATCTCAGGCTTCAGTCATCTCGAGCTGTGTGTGCATTCGAAACACACTCCTTTGAACGGCTCCACCACTCATCTCTACGAACCGTTGGGGAGCGTCTGATTGGAGTTAGACAGCTCCCATCGTGTTTCAAGGCTAGAGATCAAGACAGGGCTGAGGAAACGTTGCCTCTTTTTTGGGGCTTGCCTCTCATGAATGTCATGTATGATTTTTGCTATTGGCTAATTTCCAATTTTCCTTAATCTCATGAATCTGGCAGGCCCCGCTTACAATCTCGTCGAAAGTCTCCTCAGCCCTGAATTGATATGTAGGCTTGAACAAGCGATGGGAGCTGCCCAACTCCCAATAAGATGCTCCCCATCGGCTCGTACAGATCAGTGGTGGAGCCGTTCGAAAGAGGATAGAGGTTTCGATTCCACACACAGCTCGAGATTACTGATTTAAGCCGTCTTTTGCTTCGGAAGAAGAGGAACAGTTTTCCCCGAAAACTGCAGTTTACAACGTGTCTGGTGGTGTAAGTAGTGTGACTTTTTACTTTGTGATGTAAGGCACAATTTGCCTATTATTTTAGCAGCTGGTTATTAACCAAAAAGGAAAAACCATAAGAAAATAAGAATGTTTTGATAAAATTAGGAAATAAGTAAAAGGTTTTAACTCTATGTCCCCTGGAACTTCACTTTCACTTCACTGTAAAACGTCCTTCTGTATTAAGCACTTCAACCCTATTATTTTGCGCTATTGTTTACTATACAGAGTGCTTAAATGTATCAGGAAAAAGATAAAAGGTAAAACACCAAAGTTTTTAGGCATTTTTGGCATTTATTTTTTTAACAAATTGAAGTTGAAGGAGGCAAAATCTCGGCCACGTACGACGTAAAAGTTAAATCGGCATTAAACTCTACCCGCAATTTTTTTTTTGGTAATGAAAGCTATCAGTCTATGAATAAACAAACAATTAGAAAGCAAGTATTATAAAACAAACTGTGAAAACTGTGGGAAACATGAAAGCTGTTTCTAACAGAACACAATTTGCTGTGGCTTCATTCAGGCCTGTTTTACCATCAAAATTTAAGGCTATGGCTGTTCATTGTTCGACGGCCACACTTTGGCCGACTCCAAAAAAAATGTAACGCTGTAATGCCAGTCGCTAAGGGTGTACTCCAGGTTGCAGTACAAAACTAGAAACTTGCTCAGTTAAACTGCTGGTTTTGTGTAGCAAATTTGGTATTGGCTTACCAAGTTCTTAGTTCCGTGTCAAAAGTATAATTTCATAATGGGACTACCCAAAATGTTTTGGTATTGTTCGTATGGTGTTAGTTTGATGCCTCAATAGGGAAAAAACTTCAGTTGTGATCGAGCTAAAGTTGACAAATTACTAAGGCTCGGCCCATACGAACTTTGACCGATTCGATCCAATACCGATACAGTCTGATGCTACATCACCGATACAGATGCTGATACTTCAATGCATTACTTCCAGCAAAGTTATTGTTTCTTCCATATTCAGAAACAAAATTTGATGAAAAATTCCGAATCTCAAAACTCAATGAGCAAGCATCTTTCAGTAAAGTGAGTTTTTTGGCACCTGTTTTCGTTTTTGTTAAATAATTTGAGAATGACTGAAGCTATCCCTCTGAAATTAGCACCATTGGAAAGCTCTCGAAAAAAACGGTTAAATGGTGTATTGGAACATCAAAAACGGACAATTGTTGGCAAAGATATCGCAAAAACCGACACTTGACCAAAACTGATACGGATCCGAAAACGATACCGAAAACGATACCGGTATCGGCCGAGCCTTACAAATTACTGTACTACAAAATTTTCCTAATAGTTTGATATGAAACCATAACGAATTTGTGTGTAACGAGGAGCAATATTTTGTGTTGGAGTCGAGCGATCTCTAGGATGATGAGACTATGCAACCATTGGGACTAAGTAAATCAACTTGAGACGATTTTTGAAAACGCATTTAATATCAAAATGGCCAACTAGGAGATAACAAAAGATGTATTTGGGTGTGTGCATCAGTGGTTACGTCATTTACATTGTACACCTTCAATCAAGAGTTGTTTAGGGGACGTAATTAATATGCCTAGGTTATTTTTCTCTCAAATGCTAGACAGTACAGCAGTAGCAGACTAGCACTACTGAATGACGCTACATCAATTAGGCCTATTTATGTTGATTATGTTTGATTAGGCCACTAAAAATTAATTAAGTGGTTGGCAGGAGTGCATGCATGGAACTTTTCTTAGCGCACGAAAGATTTTTTATGATACTGTCTAAAAAATAAAAGTATCATGCATCAGCACTTTCACCAAACATTACCTGGAGCCGATGACCGCATCAGTTCTTTGCTCCATTCACATTATTGCCTAGAAACGAATCTAAAGATCTTTCAGAGGCATGTCACAACTAAAAACTTGGATCTAAAGAAAGAATGATTTTTATCAAATGCGCAACTTTTGCACGCTGATCCTGGCATTAAAACATAGATATTGTATTCCACAAAAAAATGTAAGCTACGGATTTCGTTTTGTTTGGTAAAAAAAAAGCCATCACCCGCATCTGAAAAAACACGAATAAAATGTAAAGAAAAAACACTGCCCGCTCGCATCAGGACCAGTCCTAAGAACCACTTAATTAATTTTTAGCGACTTTAGGCCTATTTTTGTTTGATTAGGCCTATTTTTGTTTGATTAGGCCTATACTTGTTTGATTATGTCTATTTTCTTTGATTAGGTCCATAATTTGCTTTAGCAAATACACTAAGCAATTTTTAAATTCCTAGGAAGGCCAAATGCTAGGTAATTTTTCCCTAGGCCTAGGTTTAATCCCTGGTGCCCCCTAGGTACGATTGGCTGAACTAGCAACGCTATTCCCACCACGTTAATGCAGACGGTTCCTCCTGTCCCAAATGCCTGTACACCCCTTGCTTAAGTTGAAAGACGTGAAATTCAGTTGTAAGAGTTTGCAAATAAATCAATTCATAGAATGCATTGATTACATACAGTGTAAGGTTACGTAACACTGTTTCAAAGCCATTTACCTTAAATCGTGTATTAAATACCCATGAGCTGATGCAATTCATTTGGTTAAAATCGGAGGATTGGGGAGAGCGGCTTTAAAAAAAAGCATAAGTATTTGCAAATCTTACTTCTATCCATGGAGGGAGTGTTCGCTATTAAAGCAATGGCATTATTCTGAATTGTTCACAAATTTACGCTATTAGATGGTTACTCCTACAAAATCAAACACAATTCAGAGTTACACTTTATTTCAAACTACACCAGACTTTGTTAATTACAAGCTTGGGTGTGATCGCTCCAAACAATGACTAATTGACTGTAGCCACCAGAAGAGTGGCTTACCTGAACAGAGTGAACGCTCTTCTTCCGTCCTTGAGTAAGTGATCCATGCATCCTTCCGGAAAATGGCTTCAAAAACATTCCTGTTCATAAATCGCATTGGATAAAACATTAATTTTGTCAATGTATGAAGCTTTTAAGTTTACTTTGCTGCAAAAAAAACGATGATTTAAGGCAATAAAAAGTTGATAATGATGAAGCTTTTTGTTAATTTTGTAGGAGAAAAACAACTAGATACAGGACTATCTTTAATATACAAATATGCATAAAATGGCAGAATTCCGCTCTTTTGAAGGTAATGTTAATTTATGGTGTGGGCTCCACTATTTCCTGAATTTGATCCTCATGCATTTTAGGGGAATGGGCTTTTAGCTTCACGTGAGCTTTTAATACACGATTTACGGTACTAATAAGAAAGTGTAGTTATCCAATTGTACGCCCATTCAAAAAGGACCCTTCCAATTTTCAGTGTGAAATAATTAATACACAAACATGGTTTCATTCAAGATGATAAAACTTGGAGGTGTTCTATAAATGCATGCGTCTATGCAAATGGCAAGATTTCTAGACGTCGGTACATCTTACTGACAAAATTTTGTTAATGTGTTCCAGGAAGAAGTATGACCACAGGATCTCCAAGCTACATTGTTATAAGGTTTAATAAACAATAAATATGAATAGAATGAAAACTGTCAGTATGTTTTGTTTAGTGTACATGACAAATCAGAAATGAATAAGTAAATATTTACGTATAATTGAAGTATGAAGCCCCCAGTAACTCAGCCAAGCGAAAGTTGTTGCAGAAATAATAGGGACGAGGGATAATCGTCTAACTGGAAAATCACATCATTGGAAGAACGTTTACAGTGTAACAGTACAACGGAAAATCGTCTAACACGAAACGCATATAATGGAAAATCGCTAATGTACCTGCCTCGCACGTTCTGCCACGCTCGTTGTGGCTATACACATAACATCAGAAACTACAACCATATTATTGTCCAGTTAGACGATTATCCATTATAGAACATTCTGTTTAGATGATTTTTCTAGATTTTTTAATTTAGGCAGATATTAAACAATTGTTCCATTATACGATTGAAAGACTCGTCCGACGCCCCAAATAATATAAGTGGTGAACATGATTCCAAAGGTGGAAATTTCACAATAAATTTGCTGGAGCCCATGCTAGGCACAGCGAGCCGTCACACCCTTTTAGAACATACTTTGAATTTTCACATGTGGTATCCCTAAGTGTTGTATGTGAATAAAAGTGGCCATTTGTAGTGAACATTGGGCACAACTCGAACGACCAGATCTGGCTTGCACGGTAGCAATGATGTGCCGTGTTTTCCGAAATTGTTGGAAGTATTGTTCCAAGAAATTCTGATCCTTTGAAAATTGTTCCAAAACGACTCTGTCTATTTAGAGTATTAATTTACATAGTAACTAAAGCGGCTTGGATGACTTTCAGCAGCATAAGGTCATTAGCGTGATGCATATTTGTGCCGTGTTCTTTGGCAGCCAGCTTTGTGTTGTCCAGGTAATGCGTAGCAGATCTTTTAGTGCTGCCGTGAGTGGATAGATTGTTTGGATGAGTTAAGGTCCGTAAAACCCTTCTACGTTGACACTTAGAAATTTTACACATAGAAATTTTAGTTCACACGTCGCATCTGGAGAGTGCTACTAGTTTTAAATGTGAAATATGAAATTTGCTGGACACTGATTGGCTTCTATTATAGTGTTGCACGGTATTATGTTTTTGCAGGACGGTACGGTGCGGTTCTAAAAACGGCGGTCTACGATAATATCATGGTAACTTAGGAAATAATTTTGCGCTATTATCCATTTGAGCACAAAAGAATCAAATATGGGTAGTTGTATTTAATTTTTTTTTTACTAATTACGGGACTTTGCTTTCGTGTTGGTGGGACGCTACGATATCGGCCACAAACATAAACACGCTCGGACACGCTTGTTACTGAAGAGCTGTTCCCTCTCTCCCCCCTCCCCCTCCCCCCTTTCCGCAATGTGGGCGCTTCCTCTACCTAGCAGTAGGATCGGATTTCACTAGTTCGTACCGGCGCTGACTTTTCGAATTTAGTTAAAACAATTGCTGCTATCCAAAAAAAAAAAAAAAAAAAAAGCGGGCAAAGCTGGTTCATGAATGGTCGTCAGCACCATAATCACGGTAATACCGCTGGTACGGTAATATGGTGGAGCTAAAAAAAAAAGAACGATACTGATACCGTAATTTTTTTTTACCGTGAGTACCGATTTACCGTGCAACGCTATTCTATTATGGCTGTACCTAACACACATTTTTTGATCAAATCGAACCAAACCTTAAATGAGCCGAACACCGAACACTTCCGAACCGAACAAAAATGTACCGCCCCATCAACCTGTAAAATAAAACATAAAACAATATGAATCTTTGTGAACCAAGTTGTTTTATATTTTATTTTATAGGTTGATTGGGGCGGTACAGCATTTGTTGAGAAACCTGTACTTTGGTAAGTATGAATCTTTGTGAACCCTTACCAAAGTACAGGTTTCTCAACAAATGCTGTTATGTTCTCATGGATTTGAAAGTGACAGATATGGAAACTAAGTTTGAGCATAAAGAAATTCTCCTTTGTCTTTATGTTTTTCCTCACAACTTCTGTTAGAGCTAGGAACTTGTTGGGTTTGGACCTTGAGAATGCTGGCGAAAAAGCCTTAAAATTGTTTTAAAAAGCATCAAAATCCGTCAACTAGAAGTGGAAATTTGTTCGGCCATGTTCAGTTCGGTTCGGTACAGCCCTAGCTCTTAGGTAGGTACAGCAGACATTGCCAGACGAGAAGTCAGTCCGATTGGAGAAACAGGTACAAAAAAGATGATGGCTTCCTCCAGTAGGATGTAAATACACTACTGATCTTGCCACTAAGGAGCGTTGAGTATTAGCAGAGTAAATAACTCGCCCAATCAATCTAGCCACTCATGGTGCTACTTGCAACTCCCTCTAGCAAACCGGTGCTACGCCCGGACAATGGAAGACTGCTGTGGACAAAGTTTCCAAAAGTTCTATTGTTTCTTAAATTTCAGATCAACTTTGATTTTTCAATAGGGCCTATCCACCCAGTTTGCTCGTCTTTGAGACCCTTCTGTTGGTGGAAGAGCGAAATCAACAGGCCCTCATTAAACCATGGAAATGGCATTTACCGTCTTGTTGGGGCTTGGTACATTATAAACAATTCTTTAGTATCTCTACTATGGATTTTTTTTTAACTTGAGAATATACTTTCATAAATGTTCTAAAGGCAATAAACCAATGGGAAGCCAGTCAGGCTCGGCCGTTACCGATATTGGCATCGTTTTTGGATCCGTATCGGCTAACTGTTTCGGCGAACGCCAAAAATTGTCCGTTTTTGATGTTCCAATACACCATTTTAATCATTTTTCGAGAGCTTTCCAATGGTGCTAATTACAGAGCGATAGTTTCTGTCGTTCTCAAATTATTTAACAAAAACCAAATACAGGTGCCGAAAAACTCACTTTACTGCAAGATGCTTGCTCATTGAGCTTTGAGATTCGGAATTTTTCATCAAAGTTTGTTTCTGAATATGGAAGAAACATTAACTTTGCTGGAAGTAATGCATTGAAGTATCGGCATCGTTATCGGTGATGTAGCGTCGGACCGTATCGGTTTCGGATCAGTCAAAGTTGGTATCGGCCGAGCCTTAGAAGTTGTCACATTAAAACTGTCAGCTTCGTCCCGGCAAGTTGTTTTTCCAATCGAATTGTCAGTTTTCCTGACCTCCACCACATAAAAAAAGTATGACAGAATTACATTTGGTAGGCCTAAACTAAGACTGTACTGATCCAATCATTGCCGATCAGAGCATGATCAGATCGATAGGCAAAAGGTCATATTTTACCAGTAACTAATACAATCTTATTTGAGGGGAACACCCTCCAACATATCATACAGGTTTTAACCTATTTCACTTTCTACATCGTATTTTTAATAATTGACGTTAAGAATTAGCAGCTCCTGTTCAAGCATTTCGATTACCTACTAATTGTAATTTCTTAGCATCAACTCGTTAGCAGCAAAGATTTGTTTCACTATCACGACGTTGGGAAACAATTTCAATCGCCTAGGTCATCGCTGGATGCCGTACTTCCCGCCTGGATTACGCGAACAGTAAGTGTTACTTGAACAAAGCCCTCATGCGCACATGGTGTCTTTCTGATTGAATTGCACAAACGCTGTAATGTTTCCATTCGTTCTGCTGGTTCTGCCCACTCGCTATGATCGATAGGCAAGGTTGACGTTTCTCCACTGATCGGATCAAGTTTGGATTGGAAGCAAAACTGCTGATCGCTACAGCCTTAGCTTAAACCAATATCTAAACACACAACGAACCTGACAGTCGCATGATTGTCTCATTTAGCATCCGAGCAATGCACGCTTACTATGGTGATAGCAGATCACCGGCAGCATTAGCATTTTTCAGCGGCAGCATAAGCTTTATACTGAAGCTTCCATATACAAGGAAAAGCAATGCTGAATATACATATTATTTAGCCTAACGTGGCATTCAATTGTTATCTTTGTTAAGTTAACCACTTGCAGCTCTGTAAAATTAAAATCCAAGCGTTAAAAGCAGACTTGAGTTACTCCAATAAATGAGAAATAAAACAAAAAACCTGGTGGCCTGGTTAGTTTTGGAATGAAAATACCCAAGAACCAAACATTTTTTTTCACAGCCTTAATAATGTGTGTGTATGCTGTACTAACAGTAAAAAAAAAAAAGACCACATTATATTTATAGAAACTTTATTGTTTTTAAAAAAATACTACAAACTTGGTAAAATGTTGAGCTTATAAAAAATGTATTGTAAAGTTCTCAACTATTGTTTGGTGTTAACACTCATGATCACTTTTCAAAGGCCACGACACTTGTCAAACCTGCCATAAAGCATATCGAGAAAACTTCCTATGGACTGGGCGGTACACCATAAAAAAACACTTAAAAATTACAATTGAAACAACCATATAAAATACCGCGAAGGTGTGCTCAGCAACTTTGTGATATTTGAATGTCAGTGGTCTACCATAACATTTTTGTTTGTTTTGTACTGTTTTGTGTTAAACAGTTACTGTAATTACATAATACCAAAATTTACCGCACCATCTCCAAATAGTTGAAACGGTCAGCAGTGGTGAATTAAAAATACAAAGTAAGTGGGAATGTTGATGCGTACAGGTCAAATGTTGAGTGGCACCTACCAAGCTGACAAAATTTTGCCAACATTGTCCATTTGTATAATTACTACCCAGTCTAGCAATACAGCATCATAACTGCAAACCATTATCCAAAAAGGACAAAAAGACAAGATTCTTAGCCTCGCTAATCTACTAACAAGAACATGATAAAAAAAAACACCATACCTACTTTACACAGGCTATGTTTGTTAACAGTGGACGGATTATTAGTAATCTCAACTTTGACGGAATGCTATTTAAAACCAACTTCCAACCTGACTTGGAAAAATATTATATAACTTGTATTTACAAACTCCTAAATCAGTACACCGAATAATGTGTTGCCTGTTGTTGATTCTCGGCATTTGGACGTGGTCGGCAATGCTAGTCACGACGACTCAAACGTCAACCTAATCCATAGGTTGACAACAGCTGCCACAAGTATGATTCTATACATCCTCTTAGGCCATGCAAAGTTAATTGTTTGGTTTACAGGCGCGTGCGGGTGCTTTAAATTATCGCGGGTCAAAACTTTTTATCTGAATCTTGGTTCACCACTAAAAATCACATTTTTGCCAAATATTGACCGTTTTTGACATTGCAGTACACCATTTTAACCGTTTCGAAACGAGCTTTCCAATGGTGTCAATTTCAAACCTGTAGCTCAAACCACTAAAAAGTTATTTAACAAAAAATAAAAATCTTTGAATACTCGATGACAAAAATAACATATTAGCAATATATTTTTTTTTTACGCTGACTACATACTCTTTCAGCTTTGAGCTAAGTACATTTCAAGGCAAATGTGGTCAGTTAAATAAAATAAAAAATAAAATAAAATGCCTGGTGTTTCAATTTGCAACCTCGACCGTAAACCAAATAATTTTTTTTGCGTGGCCTTACTGAAGACAAGCAGTTTTATCAAATTCATATATTAAAATGCAGTGATCAAACTGTTCTACTGCTGTATTGAATAGCCTCAAAGCTTGTTGTTAAATTGCAAGCTTTGAAAATTTATAAAATCAAACTACTTGTGTATTACAACAGATGAATTTAATAAACATGCGTCGAACTGGTAACTTACTGGGCTTTAAAAAGTTTCTGAAAACCAGTCTTTTACATCACCTAATTAATTTTTTTTGTTATTTTTTTTTCAATATTTACGATTTGTTGGATTCAATACAGCTTTAGCACAAACCAGTTACTTCACGCTCAAACAAACACGACTCTCATTCTCTACGGAATGCAATTTGTTTTGTACAACCTAGTCACAAGGGCTTAAAAATGTGTAGCTAATACCTTTTTAACAGCTACTGTGCCCTTATAAATTAATGAATCTTCCCAGAAGCTTTGGTCTACCTCAAACGGGTAATGTATGACAAACGCAGAGGGCGTCAGTAATAGAAAATGATGCAGGATGATACAAACAAATAGTGAAAAACTGTAGAAAACAGTAAAGACAGCAATGCTACGTGCCATTAATTTTGAGATTCACATAACCTACAACGCAGTGCTACCAAATAATGTTCAGCGGCACGTTATCGGTACTGCACTAAAAAAAAGGGGGTGAAAAATATTACTTTACTATGTTGGACCCTTTGAATTTCTGTTTTAGTAAAGTAAAAGCTACTCCTAACATTCCTTAGTAAAATAAAACCTAAAAATGTAAAAAAAAAAAAAATTTACACCTTCAGACATACACTGGTCCCACACTACAGTCCATAAATGCAGAACTTATGGAACACCTTTTCAACTTTTTCCAGCATTGTTCTTACAATGGACGGTTTCAATACTGCAAACCCACAGACAGTTATAGGCCTATTTTCCAGGTAAGTATAACCGCGACACTTACCTGGAACAGTTGACACAAGGTACCTATTTCAACTAAGTACGAGCCTTAAAAATGTACATGCTCTTCGGTAAGTAGCACTTATCTTACAAGAACGGTGAACAAGAGCAGTGGCAGACACAGCGATAACAAAAGGGCTTCGAGAGCAGCAGCACCTGCCGTGCAGTCGATTGCCTGCTTTGCTCGAAGAAAGTCGTTACCAAGGTATTGGTGGTAGTGTCTCTTTGATGGGTCGATAGGCTGCAACTGCTGAGCAGCATCTTGGAAAATGAGGTCGTGGTACGGAAACGGAGACTGAAACATTTGGAATTTAAAATCCTCCTCAAATTTGGAACCGTAGAACTGCTGCGCGTACAAAAATAGGTTGGAAGTAGCCTCACTTTCTGTGCCATTGTACGGACGCATCACCAATGCATTGCCTGGAATTTTTCCAAGATTGCATTCTGCGTACTCGTGGACGGGAGCCCGAGACCCATCACGACACAGAAGCTCAAAGTCAACAGCCAACACGTTGCGTGACCACCACATTGGATTGTTGCCGTCCGTATTTTCGAAAATGGTGGTATGCTTTACAAAGGCAATTTGTCCGCCACCTTCCACCAGGCAACGAAAGGCCCCCGTGTAACCGAAGAAATCCTCGTTGTGGTCTCGTTGACAGAAGGACGAGCTCGTTCCATGACAGAGATCACACATGCTGTTCTGCTTGTAATTTGCGTTGAAGTCTGGAGAAAGAGCTCCTGGTATGCAGCTTTTTTGAAAGAATTCGGCTGCGGCTTTAGGCCCGTCGCAGCCATAATCCCTAAGACGGTTGTTTTTCAATAAAAAGCTGATAGGTATAACCCAACCGGCGGCCATGTTCATACCCGTGTGGCATGTGTGCTTTCCTAAGGAATATTAAAATAAAATTTGCTAAATTATTACATACTATAATGAGAAATTACTTAAAATGGTAAATAACACTGTCACAAACTAGATTTTAACATATCAGCACACTAATCTTACACTATACACAGTTTATACAAGTACCGCAACAAGTAAACAATGAAAATGTGTGAGGGTGCTAATTCTTTTGCTAGCGAGAAGTTGAAATTGGCACATTATTGCGTTGACTAACCGTTTGGTCTGCGCAGTGACCTCGGAGGCAAGTCTTAAATGACTTCACTTCATGCTCAAAGGACAGATTCCTTTTTTCACACGGTACGGATTGCTTAAGTCAAAGCGATAGAGTGGGAGTGTTGGGGGCAACCGTCACTACTGTCGGTCGCCAATCGCCAATTGGCGAGTAAATTCAACAGTTGGCGACTTGGTTTAACAACCCTCCAATACTTAAATTGACGTATCTCGGGAACCATAATTGCTAGCAACAAGCGGTTTACAGCGTTGTGCAGAAGTACAAGGGCTTTCCAACCAAGTTTTCAATAATGTTGCAAGCTACTTAGCTGATTGGAAAGTTAAGATTA
>JAHWFP010100662.1:2400-19440 GCA_023313725.1 Lithobius niger | reverse complement strand
ATTTTAACCAGCAGTTTTAATTTCGTAAGTAGCAGTTAACGGCGATATGGATTGTATAGTAAGCCAATTAATTTTTGCAACACAGTGTGCCTACAGGTACACAGTTACAGTGTTACAACATAACGCGCAACGTAGCATATATAGATCAGTGGTAGTAAGGAAGTGACGAGAGAGACGCTGTTGATGAAGCTAACAGCGACTCGTAGCAACTTGACGTTAAAGTAAAGTAAAGATATTTATTTCCATAGGAGGAAAATGGAAAACAGGAAGGGACTGTTAGGTTCCGCTAACACCTGTCCGGCATTAAAAGCATAATATTCATACATTAGATAAAAGAGAAATAAGATACATACAACCAGTTATGTGACTAAAATAGGAGCAATTGTAATATACATAAAGACATTTAAAAAAATATTAAAAGCAAAAACATATTAAAAATATTTAAAAATATTAAAAACATTTAAAAATATTAAAAACAAAAACATATTAAAAACATTTTAAAAATCTTGCAAGATCGGTCGTTTAAGAAGTTGTCTAAACATACGTAAGTTCGCAGAATCCACCACCTCCGATGATAAGCTGTTCCAGGGGTGCACCACACGATTGGAGAAAAAATATTTTCTACAGTCTCTTTTTATAGGCGCAGCCATCAGTTTAAGCGCGTGTCCCCTAGTATAGCTATTGCCACGAACCACAAAGAGAAGCTTTGGGTCAAAATCAACAAATCCCCGTAGGATGGAGAATGTTAGGCATAAATCTGCGTGCAATCGCCGCAGCTCGAGAGACTCGAGACCCAGCTTACTAAGACGCATTGTGTAAGGCAAACTGTAGTATCCCGGAAGATATTTCGTGAACGAACGCTGTACAGATTCAATATGTTTGATGTCTTTAAGATGATATGGAGACCAGACTGGGCTGGCATATTCGAGAATAGGCCGCAAAATAGGTTTTAAAGGCTTTAATTAGAGTAGGCACGTCACGAGAGATAAAGCATCTTCTCACCACAAAACTAATTCGTTTTGCCCTGCTAACTAGCTGATTACACTGATTTGAAAAACTAAGGTTTGATGAGAAGTAGACACCAAGATCCTTAATACTTTTCTCGGCCTTTAAGGCATGATTTTTATGTAAGTAAGCATGATTTCTATTATTATTACCAAGATGGAACACAAGACATTTGCTATCATTAATAGGGAGCTGCCACTTAGCTGACCATTGGAAAATGGATTCCAGTGATGCCTGAAGCAGTGCATGGTCATGAGAATCAGTAATGGGTCGATACATCTTGATATCATCTGCAAATTTTGGCAATTTAACATTTATTGAGTTAGACGACAGGTCAGAAATGTAAGTAATAAACAATAATGGGCCCAATACTGATCCCTGTGGGACACCGCTGAGGTAAGGACGAAGATATGGTGGTTCCCAATTTTACTGCTTGAGTTCTGTTCCTAAGAAAATCCTCAAGCCACTAAAAAATTTTTCCGCTGATACCCATGTTAGATAACTTTACTAGAAGTTTGGCATGTGTCACGGAATCAAAGGCTTTGGCGAAATCAATACATAAAACGTCAACAGGTTTACCGTCTTCCATTGAAAGCGTCCAGTCATTAAGACATGTTAAGAGCTGAAGGGTCGTCGAACGACCTGGAAGAAAGCCGTACTGGTCATCTGGTATAAGATTAAATGAATATAAGTGGTTTAGAAGACCATTCCGTATAATCCGCTCAAGGATTCTACATGGAACACACGTGAGCGAAATCGGCCGATAATTTATCGGCTCAGCCGTATTACCCTTCTTGAAAATCGGCACAACATTTGCGTGCCTCCAATTGTTAGGTACAGTACCCGTGTCTAATGATCTTTCAAGGATATGAAACAAGGGTCGATACAGTTGATTAGCAAGTTTCTTGTAAAAAGTTGACGAGAATCCATCTGGGCAGATAGCCGTACTGTTTTTTAATTTATTGAGATGTTGTAAAATGGTTTCTGGTGTAAAATTGACATTTTCAAGTTTATTTATTATATTAATATTAGTATTTGAGTTATTCCACGGCTGCCCAGGAACAGGGACGTCTAAGTCCAACTGGTTTTCGTTATGATCATTGCTAATGAAGTTGTTACAGAACGTATGGTTTAAGGCATTAGCCTTCTCAACTTGACTCGTTAATACTTTATTATTGTAGTGCAATGGTGGGATTGATTTAGTCGTCTTCGTTTTCTGTCTGAAAAATTTGTAGAGGGAACCCATGGTACCCACACTTAAAATTTGTTGCTCAGACGTTATTTGGTGCATCTTGCATAGCTGTTTTAAATTATAGCTGCAGGTCTTGTACAATTCCAAATTTATCGGAGATCGGTTCGATTTCAGCCGTCTCCATAGGGACCTTTTTTGTGCCATTTGCTTTTTAATAGAACTAGGGATCTTAGTTCTAGAATTTTTTGATTTAATATGGTATTCCGTAGATTCAGTAGCCAGAGTTGTTAAAATGACCATGAAAGAATTCCACAAGGATTCAACTGTGGTAAGCCCATCAAAAAGTGAATTCCAACAGACGTTTTTTAATTTCGCGCTTAAGGTGTCGTAATTAAGTTTTGAGTAGCAGTTTGGCTCATTAATGTCAATATTGTGATTGCGATTGATATGAAAGGTAACAGTACTGTGATCACTGGTGCTAAATGGAGCGATCACGTCTGTATCGAAGATAGATCGCTCACAATCCACCAGGATGAGATCCAGGATGGCATTACCTCGTGTTGGATTCGTCACCAACTGTTCCAGACCAAGGTCCATAGTGCAATCAAGGAAGGATTTTTGATTTAAATTTGACGAGCAGTGGTTTACCCAGCTGACGCATGACATATTGAAGTCACCAACAACAAGATTTGTACAAGTGGGGTCTACAGAATTCCTAAGATAATCACACATGCCATCGATTTGCTCTTTATCCCTGCCGTTCGGCAAATAGCAGCTTATCAACTTGGTATTTAAAGTAGGGAGGTAAATACTCAAGGCTTCAGAGCCCACTGCAACCGTCTGTCTGCTCGTTGGGATCGAATCTCGAAGAAATGGTAACATGATTTTAGGCCTAATTTTCATTTTTAGGCCTAATTTTAAAAATGCAGTTTTAATTTCTTAAGCAGCAGATAGGCCTAATGGAGAATTTGGTTCGACGGTAAGCCTATTCATTCTTGCAACAATGCGACGAGACTATTTTAAACGAAGTTAAAATCCATTTGTTTTTATGGAGTTTACCTTAGGATTTTATTTCGACAGTCAAATGTTATTATTTAATTTAGTTACGTCGAAGAATTCTATTAGCTATAAGGAAGTAACGATGTTTTAATTCGCCATGTTATTTAACTAACTTCTCACACTGAATCTAACATTGTAAATAATGGTCGTCAATATCTGGAACCGTTACGAAATGAAAAAAGCGACGGACGGACGGACAAAGTCGTTACAATAGTCTTCTCAGCCGGTACGGCTGTACAGAAGACTAAAAAGGAAAACAAATGAATGTTGTTATTCTTCAAGATTCTGCAGAGGAAGGAGAACATTGGTGTTGACTTTTATTTGCTCTAATTTTTGTTGGGAGGGGTGGGGGATAAGGAAATGAAGTGTGACGCGCTCACGACAGACATTTCTTTAAAATTAGGGGCCGTGCACAAAATTAACGTCATGCAAGAGGGGAAGGAATGGTTTTCACAGTTTTGGATAATAGGAAAGTGGGGTCATTAAATTTATGATTTCACACACGAAATTACCAAGTGGGGTTAAAAGCAAAAAAAAGTTCAACATTTTCTTGTTGATAGGATTTAAAAAATTTGGCGATCGGAGTAACTGAATGCCAAACAGAAAAAAAAAGAACAAACAAAACCCTTCAGTTGTCTCCCCCTTTATCGGT
This sequence comes from Lithobius niger, assembly GCA_023313725.1. Lineage (NCBI taxonomy): Eukaryota > Metazoa > Arthropoda > Chilopoda > Lithobiomorpha > Lithobiidae > Lithobius > Lithobius niger. The sequence goes on along the minus strand of JAHWFP010100662.1, from coordinate 15,532 downwards.
AACGAACGGGGAGGGAGATTCTACGTTTGTAACTCATTTTCTAAGGGCTTGCAAAATTTATGACATAAAGTTTATAAGGGGTAAAAATAAATCGGACGTCATTGGAGGATCAGCCCATTAATACCATCCCAGTTTCAAAATTGACTTTACGAAAATCACAGTACCCACTTCGTCAACCCACAATAGGATTTCCTGCATATTTTTTGGAAGAATGATATTGCTACTTTGCAAGGCGTGCATTTATTTGTGAAAATTTGGCTTTCTTCCTGGCGTTTGTGGTTTTGGTTAAAAAATATTTTTTGCTGCATCTTAAGAGAATATTCAAATTGCAAGTTAAACAAATTTGACAGAATGTGAACCAACCACACATACAGGAACCTATCTACTTTACGCAAGCAAGCATCTTTAAACATTCAAAAGAGTTATTTTTCGGATTCCATTGGCTTCACGTGTTCATCCACTACTGGTTTCACTGAATGTATCAAACCAGTGGGCCGCAGGGATGCCAACCTTTAGGAAAATGAAAATGAACATTTTTCTACATCAGCTCCCCCTCCCAAACATTAAAAGTAAGCTCTAAACTGCTACGTTTTAAATCCAGGAAAGCTTTTGCATTATTGTGATGTTGAGCAAACGTGATTTAAAAAATCGCTTTGCTCAGCAACGCATACACTTACGAAAACAAAATAAGAAACAAAATGAGTCGTTATGATTTGATTACGGATTGACAGTTTTGCTCAAAACAACATAATACTAAACTAAGCAGTGCAATGCAGTTTCCATTGATCAGAAAATTCACTGAAATAGCCAATCATTTTTTTTTTGGCTAAAACACGCGGCAGTCTCGTGGGGCAATATTTACTCAAAACGCTGACTGTTTTCGTTTAAATGCTTGACGATTTCAAGCATTTAACAGAATGCTCAACGGTTCTTCTTCGCTCAGAAAGACTTTTTTGCTGACCAGGAACATTTACACTACGAGTAAAATTATTCTGATTTAAACCATTATCTAACTTCCTAAGTTCGAGTTCTCAATTATTTTCAAGTTATCTACTTCGGAATTCAGCTTCATGCTATTTCAGTCATATCGGTTAAGTTCATGCTCCATACGTCTAAGTTCATGTTCTTGGATTCTTTCCAATTGAGCAAGTAAAATTCGTTCGTTCTCGGATTTAATAAACTTAATACTATTAGATTCCTTCAAGTTTTCTTTTAACCTTCTTGAATTTCCTTAGATGCTAACCAGTCCATTAGATTAGAAGGACCTAAGATGCTGTGGTGTAAAATATTTTTTTATTGTAATGAGAATGATAAACAAAATTAATGTCAACCAGCCTTCGTCACTGCAGAACAATCTCGATTCACGATTCACTTGCAAATCGTGACGGCGTCCATTTTGAAAAAAAAACGCAAGTGCAATATGCAACAAAAACACCCAGACAAAATAACTGGTGATTCAATTAAAACATTTCAATCCAGTGATCTTGACAACAATTAAGCTGCGAGTGCTGCCCCGGAAGTATTTGTATAGAAAAACATACTAGCCTTATTATACTGGCACATCAATACCCAATCCCAAGTTTATTTACCAAAATACACCGTGTTTTTTACCCGGAAAACTTCGAACCAATCGATTTATTCAGCAGAAGAAAAAGCACTGTTTTCGCTGCTCACGAAAATCTTACCCACACCCACATTTTTTTTTTTTGGTGGGGGGGGGGCAAGAATGCTCGGAAAATAATTAACCAACCAATTTATTTAGTAGAAAAGTATATATTCTCTATTTTTACTACCCGGGGAAATCTTAACTCACTACGAGAAAAAATACTTATGACTACAAAAATTACTTGCCCCTAATCAATCCAAGTATTTTGCCCAGTTACTTCCTGTGCTATTATTTTAGCTCAAAAGTAAATTCACACAACAGTATCGGATTCACCCAATGATTCGAAAAATTTCTAACGCTTGCATCCCTAAGGAATTTCTTGTCACCTATTAAGAGTCCTTTAACTTGACAACAAGCACCAGCTTCACAAGGTCGATAAAATCCTTACTTGAATAAGTTTTTCCCAAACTTCAAATCCTGCTTCATCTTTTTGTCTGCATGGAGGACAGAGTTTCGGCCCGGTAATGGTAATGGACATGCGACTGAAGATACCGATCCCAGATCAGGTTTCTATGATGAACAGTGGCTGTTTTTTAACCTCCATTTTTAATCCCATCGTTTCCCAGGAGGTGTAGGTCACAAACCCCAACGTTCGCCGAGCAGCTCTAATGGAGTGCCTTCTGCGTAGGTCACTTTTACGACTCTGTAGCACAGGGATTTGCACCACATAAGGAGAAAGCAAATAAATAACGAGAAACAGAGTGATACGAAGTCAACCAACCCCCACCATTTATTATACAGAAAGTTCTCTTTATTATTTATTATTATCATTTATTATAGTTCTCTTTATTATACAGAAAGCCAGAGTCTAAAAGGTGATCTAGATAGCTAGCAAACTTAAGTTTACCTGAGAACTGGCAAACTGAGAACCGTGATTACAAGCCGATTCCTGTTTAACTAACGCTTTCATTTCCAACCATAGGCATGAATGTCCCTATGTTATAAAGTGGTAGCATTCAAAAAGAGAGCAGGCATCTGTGTCGTTGGTGTGTGTTCATATCATTGTACTCCTTTCAAACGTTTCTAGAAAAAGTAAATCATTCTGGTTTTGTGCGGTCTTGGTTAGGTCATCATTTGGCCCTTTTTAGTTCTTAGATTTTAGATCTTATTTAGTTGTAAAGCCATTCTGGCGTACGTGAAAAATCCACTCATTTTTATGTGAAAATACGCGGTGTTTTGTTTTATTGTGAGACAGACTAATAAAAAAAGAAATCTGAAGTAATATGGTAGAAAAAGGAACTCGACATCATAGTTCAATTAGTACAGTTAATCCGATTCAAAGTAGAGTTTCCTTGTTTTTCTTTGCTTACGTCTTCTGATCGAAATTGCATCAATACTACCAAATAAGTTACAATAGTACTGCTGATCTGAAATATAAAATATAATATTAAAAAAAGGCTAATATTTATTGCTAATAATTAATGCTCATAAAAATATGTAGTGTGCAAAAAGCCACTGTTTTTTATTAGCTTGAAAGCAACACAATTCTTTATAAGAGACAATTTACGTGTTTATATTCAGTAAAATGACGTCCTTTTTGAGGTATCACAGATCACAATTCAAAAGACCTTACATGAATTTTTGCAATTGAATCCCATACAAGTTTCGAAATTAAGGAAAATGTCTCGTATCCAGAAGTCGGTCGATCAATAGATTTTAATAGGCTTTCAAACACTGAACTATTTTCCAAAAATAATTTCAAGGAGAGAATTCAAGCTTCATGACGCGTCGACAGCTGGTCATTAACGCCAATAACATTCACAATGCAGTGGTTGCCATTGCACAATACATATGTTAAATAAATCCCAAATAGCAAGGGTACAAACAGTACAACTGAGCTATCGTTGGACTGCTGATGAACAGTTATAATGCTTAAACATTCAATTCTAGAAGTTGAAACAGTTCCGCAGGATCTCAGCATAAAATAAGATACAAGTAGCACCGAAATGTCAAATAAATAAAGCAATAAATTACGCGGTTTAAAATATGTTGAACGACGCAGAACAACAAGAGATGTTTTTGTTTGGCCAGACTGACACGACTTGCTTCCACAGTTCAAAGACCAACAAGCTTTAATTTTGACCATTCTTTACAATTTTGGTCTCTGTTAAAACCCTAGTACAAGGAAGCATAACAAACATATGCCACTAATTATAACAGTTCATATGGTACTTAAATTGGTAGGACTTACATTGCTCCCATTTATGGGGTTGTCAGTTTGCCAGAGCCATTGTGCAAATAAAAGTCACCAGGGTGCTGCTCTGTACTGTCAGTTGGAGGGTGTTGGAATTTTAATGCCATCTTAATGTAATGTTTATTAAAAAAGTACGCCAGCTGCGCATGATGCGAGTGATTACGATTAATAATTTTATTGACATTTGGGTAAACAATGTGGTAAAATTCCAACATTTTCCTGACCTGCCAGTCTTTACCAATAGCTAGGGATCGCTTGGCTGTCGGATCTAGTAGATATCCAGTGTTATCAAAATAAACTGTTGCAGAGTATGAGGAGTCGTCCTTACTAATTACGGCAGTTTGTTCCACCTTGTAATTTAATTATGCTGATTTCTTTAATATTAGCGCCATTGCGTCCCTTGCATGCAATGGAACAGACTGTGTGGGTGCAATACATTGTAAAATCGCAAGTGTTTTTGCGCGCGGGTCTTTTTGTGTCAAAATTTGGTGTCTTCAGCAAAGACTGTAGGGTCATTATTCGGGCGCTCACAACAACAATTCTTTTTGGCTTTACTGTTCACCTAGTGGGCTCGTAAGCTCTGGGGATGTCTGGTACGTTCACCCATTCGGTTTAGTTGTCTGGATTAGCATTGTTGGGTTTGGGGGTAAAGGATTAGCGCTATTTGCTAAGGATTATAACTTGGGAAATCGATGGGAATAACGCTTGAATTTCAAATGAAACAATGGCAGCTTCAGGGCAGGTTGGAGCGGTTTGATCCATGTATTGTTTGGCCTCGGAGCTGTTCTTTACAGTGTTCGAGGCAAAACACTATATCAAACAAACCATCCCTAGCCCTCTTGAAGCTGCCATTGTTTTATTTGACGTTGAAATGTTATTCCCATCGATTTCCCAAGTTCTCATCCTTAGCACTTTGCGAAGAGGGTATCTGAGCAATCCCACCATTGACCAACTATTGGACACAGTGCAACTTATTTTTGAAACAACGTTTATCGGATACAATGAAGGTTTCTTCCTCTGAATAACGAATCTCAACGTTCCTTTGTGACCTTGTACTTGACGAAGTTGACGTATATGTTAATCAATGCTTCACTTCACAGATTCTCTGCTGGTCTAGGTATCGTAAAGACATTTTTTCCAGGTTTTCCAACATCCAGCTTACACTCACGATGCTTGTGCTACACTCGATGTGTTTGATCATTCTGTAAAATTTACATTTAACTCCGAAGAATAACATCAATTCTATTCTCGAAATGTTAGTAAAAGGTACCAACAGTGTATGAACCTCTCCAAACTAAACTGTTCAGTAATTCATCGTGTTACCCTACTCTCGTCCCGACCATTGTTAAAACGATGCTGTATAAATCCCGTATTCGCACAGTTGCAACAATGCTCAACAATGGTTGCATGCCTATTCTGCACACTTATTTTGCATAATTATTTTTGCACACTTTTAGAATTCTTACAAGTATGACCATATTTCTAAAGCAATATGTTACTTTGGATCAAGTTCGGACTGGGAGGGGTCGGGAATATACTGCAGAGGCCTCAGGTACACTCGGACCGGGCGAGGGGAATATGGGGAGCGGGGGGGCCGCCCCCCCAAGCCCCGGCGGAAGAAATTGGCATACATTTCAAACGTTTTCCTGCACTGAGCGGTGCACTTTTTACACGAATTCATTTCTAATTTTTAAAAAAATTAATTTTTGAAACAAGGGTTTCCTACACTGTGGGAGGATCAAGAGATTTAGCGTAGTTTTAAAGAAATCAGCGTGAATTTAAAACGTTTTCCTGAACAATGAATTCATGTGAAATTGTTCAATAAAGTTTATTTTTTTTAACAAAGGATTCTTGTAGTGGGTGCCTTCCCGGGTTCTCGGAAGGCCCAATCCGTCACTGCTTTGGATCAATACTTTAAATTTTCCGCAGTGTTACATTCTAAGCCTCCATCATTACTTTTTTTAACAACTGCAACAGCTCTATCGCCGGCATTATTGGTCGATTCCGAAGTGCTCCTTCAGCGAACAAGGGAAATAAGATTTCCCCCCCTCAGACTGCAACCAAAGTTTAGTATAACAATGTCCAGTGTGGGGTGACTGTTCAAAGCGTATTGTTAAAGTATCGCTGTAACTAACTGATGCTTCATTTCGAATGTCCCCTTCGACGAACAATGGACATTTTAACAATACGACGCTTGAAACGTTATATCAAACATACTGTTAAAGCATTGTTGTACGATTGTTGTTCGAGCTTTCGGAAAACAAGGAAATGAAAAACTTCTCCTTTCTTCTGACAATGGTATTTTTGTTCGGCGCTGCTGCTACACGAAATGAAGGTAGGGTAATAAGAAAGTTATAACATGATTTTACAAAAATGGGCCGGTATAAGCAATTTAATGCACACTTTTGGTAGAGCGATGTCCTCGGAGGTGTAGAACATACTCTTGGCTTCTCCCCCTCGGACGATTCCATACCTCCTCGTACGTCCCTCTACCAACAGTGTGCATTAAATCGCTTATACCGGCCCATTGTTGCAAAACCATGCTATAACCATTACTCATACCACACTTACGTTACGATATGACACTGCACAGACCAAATTCCCTTTGGTCTGAAATTCTTCTGCAAAAGCCATAAGAGCCTTTCAACAGTTCAACACGGACTTCACACGTGAAGAGGAAGGAAACCGAATTAGGAATAAGTATGAAGCCAACCTGTTTCCCCTAAAGGTCTGCAACAAACCGTCAATCGGCAGACAATCCAGAAAGCCGCAATTGGAACAATGGTTGTCTCATGTACATACACCTGTCCTCCCTTCCACTGATTACGTTTCAACAACCAAGGTGCAATTGCCTACCCAACCATCAACAACCTCCAAACCCAACGATCCAACGCCAGGCAATTACACTAACTTGGTCAAATTACCTTATATCCATGGTGTGAGCACCCGAATAATGACATTATAGTCGTTTCAGAGGAAACCTAATCCCAACTCAGAAGTGACCACGCACAAAAATCTGATGATCTTATACCCAGGCAATTGAGTTGAACCTGCACCGTCAGGTAAAACTGTCAGGTTAGGAAACAAGTAGGAATCTTTCCACACTCTTAACCAAAATGTCAGTAATCCTATTTTGACTCTAATCCCTCTGACTCCATCATGTATAGCTGGTATTTTTTAAAATAAACATTACATTAAGATTCCCCAATACATCAACTGACTATACAGAGCCCATCGCTGGTGACTGTAATTGCACAATGGGTCTGACATACTGACAAACCCTTAATAGAATCATACATACGTCCTACCTAGAGAATGCTAGTTTGGTGTCTGTCCCGCAAGTGTTGGATGGTTATAGTTCAGCTAATTGCCAGGCTAGTCACATTAGGCCTGGTTATCAAATAGGCGAATAATGTTTTGGCTTTAATCAGACTGACACTGGTTGTTTCTACAGTTCAAAGAACAACAAACTTTAACTTTCGACCATTCTTTAAAATTTTGGGCTTTATCAAAAACATCAAAATATACATAACTGTGTATATTGTTATATTTACTGGCATGTTTTAATGTTTGTTTTGCTTTGTCGTCCTAGGTGTTTTGATAAAGACCAAAATTGTAAAGAATGGTCGAAAATTAAAGTTTGTTGTTATTTGAACTATAGAAACAGCCATTGTCAGTCTTGTTCAAGCGAAAACATTCTTCGTCTGTTTGATAACCAGGTCTCATGTGACTAGCCTGGCAATTAGCTAAACTATTACCTTCCAACACTTGCGGGGCAGACACCAAACTAGTATTGTTTTTAACGTGAACACGACAGCTTTCCTGTGGCAAGCAGATGCATACTTAGCAATGTTCAGAATTCTTCCTACACTCTGCATCTTTCCCAGACTGGTATCTTACGTTAATTACCCCAATAATTTACTGACAGTTCTTTTTATGAACAGGACGGAAAACCACATGGGACGAAAAGGTTTGCATCTGTATTTATTTAACACTTCTTTTTATAAGTTTACTTTTTCTCCCCTTTTTTATTGTTGCAAGAGTAAAGTACTTCTGCAATATAGTGCAATGTTACTATGCTGCACAGTAGCTCAAAATTCTAATTCATCATGCAATGTTGATGTTAATCTGCATCCATCGTAATGTCTACGCAAGAATTGGTTGAAGAAGAAACCGGTGTTGCTGTTTTGTTTTTATATTTTTCGTAACAACGCTAGGCCATGCCATTGGAAAACTCTGTAATGCCCTCTACCCGGATAAGAGTCTGTCTCCCCTAAGTAAATTTTTTATGGAGGTTTTCCAATTTTTTCCAGCTTTAAGTCATCATATGAAACGCCTTCTATTCCCACTGAGAAATCATTAAAAAGTTAAATTTAAAACTTGAAAAATCTGAAAACCTACTGTCATGAATGTCGTCATGTTCACCGAAAATAATCTTCCAGCCGAAGTTATTTCAACTGACGATTGACTCAAAGTGGTCAGCAAATCCTGTAATAAAATATCAAATTTTATGCGTATGTCTACCAAAAACTGGGTTGAACATTTAGTTCCGTGGGAAAAAATGTAGCAAACTATGTCTAATCAGCACCAAGCAGCATCAAAAGCTGAGGTTCCGAATATGACTTGCCATGCTTCATAACTATATATAATAAAACAATATAAAAGAAGGTCGTAAATAATCCAACAGTGAAATTATATATTATAGAAGAACGTTATACAGTAAACCACCTTGGTGCACTTCTCTTTTACTTGAGTGACATATCTCAGATTCGAACCAAATCACTGTTGTTTACCGCCACAGCCACTTGCACACTAATTCTTGAGACTTTAATAGACATCACTTGTACTCTGCCTGCATAAATTTACGACTGACATTGTATTTCTACTGCTGAAGTTCTTTTATGGTGATTATAGCAACTCTTGCGCACGTTTTCATCCTGTTCTCACTTCAACCGCACAGTTTTATCCCTATTTAAAACAGCGAAGTTACCATACGTTTTCAGAAAATTAAAGCAACCCGATATTTGTATATTCTTTAAGAATGTTGGGGTTCTGTAGTTTTTGTTCGCTTACTCTGTTGAAGTCGATCCTCGTTTCACGTAATTTAAACAATAACCATAGCATCACAAAATCAATGCACTAACTACTGAGATGCAAACTGAAGTTTTTGCTCACAGTTCTTTGATCACATTTCTTAAATTGGCTGCACTTATACTATCCACCAGGAAAGAAGACTTTCCTTATATGGTCATTTTATGACTACTAATCTTTCATGAAAAAAAGTGTGCCTTGCCTTTATACTCTATAACTGCGTCGTCGTGGCAACGCTATTAGACCAACAACAATGGCGTCGCTTTCCGATCAAGTTCGTGTCAACAAGTAAAGCTAGGGGTGTTATTTGGAACGTTTTTCAGTATTTCAGGAGTCAAGGAGAATCTATTTCTATTTGTATTACTAAGAATTACTTGCATGTCAAATTTCAAGCTTTTTGCTCGATGTGCATGATTAGCCCAAATTATGGCCCTAGTAGCTTTAGTATATGAGCACACGTTGGCTGCTTAGCCATGGCGGATATCTGCAAGGTAAACGACGCAGCCGGCATGCACAATGCATACCCCTGTTTTGAAACGCGTTGGACTTCTTTCTTGGCGGAGACTATAGTAAAGTGCAAAAGAGGATTTATTTTTTGTTGAAAAGATTTAGTATGCATTGAAATCGATCGCTTTACACGTTCAGTCCGTGCGTTTCCATGATTCAAAACGTGAATGTTTGAATAGCGGTTAAAACACAAATATCTACATTTTACGTTCGCCTAACCAATTGAAGCAGACCAGTTAGGAGATTTTTATGTAATGAAAATGTATGAAGCAATGTACGCAATGTATGAAGCAAAATGTGGTGGAATGATATTTGTTGGTGTGTTTAAATTGTGGCCCATTGGACATCGTTGTTTACGAAATATCAAAGTTAAATTCCACTCCAGTGCACATTGCACTCAGATGCTTCTCACTCTATTGGGCGCTTGACTCGGCACGGAATTGCCCAATCTGTGAGCAATACTGTATGTTACGGTTTGTCATGAAATCGGAGAAGCTAGGTGGTTGCCACGTCGTGAATGTTGAATTGGCTGTAAATTTTTACTGCAGCATTCAAGTTTTATTTTTGTGATTTGTTATGTTGTCTTATGTTTTGTTTAGTGAGGCAGAAGAGCGACAGATAGTCGCCTTAATCAATTAATCATTCAATCAATCAATCACTCAATCTAGCATTCAATCAGTCAATCAATCAATCAATTTATTCGGTAATTAATCAGCCAGTGAATCAGTAAGTCAGCCAGTCATTCAATCAATCAGCCATTCAATCAGACACTACTTACAAGTTTCAGCAGTGTAGGCGTACAAGCAGTCAAACAAATTGTATCTTTTTAATGATTTAGGTTACGTGAGTTGCTTGCGTCGATCGCTCATGCGGCTTCATGTTTGTCTTCACCTGGTGGAGTTGTTACTAAGTGAAATTCGTGTTTGATCACAATTTCTACTTTGTGATTCTATGTCGTGCCGGGACCAATAATTTAGTGCCCGGTGAAAATCATTGCTGATTTTTGTTCGTGTGTAAATTTGTAGGGTTGGATACGGTGACAAAGACACTTTCCAATATACGATTCATTGTAACTTGTGCCTATTCCTTCATTCATATCATTCTGAAAATTAAGCTAAAAATTTACCAGCAATAACGATTTTAATCATATGTGGGTTAGTGGCCAACGTGATTTCACTATCGTATGAATGATTTCAACATACAATGAAAACGGTTTACTTCAAGTAAGACATTCACCCAAGATAAGGAATACTATAAAGTACAATGAACAAGAAATGCACGAATTGGTTGGAGCACTATCCCCATCATTGAAGTAAGATAATTTTGTTGCTAGAATTCATCGATTCCCTGCGATGATCTCAAGTCGAAGAACACCAAATAGACACACGGGCATCAACTGAAGGGAAAGTTTTATCAGGAATAACCTGAACACCTGTTTCATTAATCCTCGGAGTTATCGATGACCTGATCCTCTCGAGGTTGCTTTGGTCTATCATTTTAGGTGGAAAATCTTTAGTGAAATGACAGCTCGGTTGGTCATTTCTTTACTGGAGGTCTCTGCAAGACCGGGGACCTGGTCTGTGTACAGTATGCTGGACCTTGTTCCTGCACACATTGAAGGCTGGATTTGTTAGATGAAAAATGCCTGAACTCTTCATTGAAATTTTGTAGTGTGCAGATTTGCTACAAACTTTCAGGAATTACCAGTGGAACAGACCTTTTCCACCATGCACAAAATTATGGCACAAACTGAAATGTGCAGACATTATCACCAATTAGATGTTCTTCTTGAAGTAAAAGTATGTTGAGGGTACGAAGTAATAAGACTGATACTTAAAATTATAGGGTTACACATTGTGTATAAACAAAACAGTAGATAATTTGTGGCTTGGGCATGCTGGCATCTCATTCAGGGATAAAATGTTAAAGGGCAACAACAGCCCTCAACACAATCAGTGTACTTTACAGATTTATACAACTATAGTCTTTTCAAGCTACAAATACGGCTGCGGATTTGGCCTTCACAAGGTATAGCACATAAACCCACACCAGTTAATTACGTACTGCAGCAAATGGTCCTAAAGAAAGAGAGTCTTCCCCTTCTAACAAGTATAAGCAGTTTATATAGGACATTTCACGATTAGAATAGAGCCAGCTACCATGTACAGTGACATGTATTCTTCACCAGCATTCTGTAAATGCAAAGATGGTCGGTTTATATATCTTTATTTGCCCATAACGATCACGAAATCGAAAATGTCACCCAGTAATAATATCTATACACTCAGCGAACTCCAAGCTCGAGTTCTGTAGTCGTGTTGCAACAATATACGATTCAGTGTTGCTTTCGAGAAAGTTTAATTCACAATTTTATTCAACTCAGCTGGCGTGAGTTTTCACTGGCTCAAGAGAAAATTAAGCCTTTAGAAACCTATTTTAAAATTCATCAAATTTTGAGTTATTTTTTAAAGTTCTAAATGTACCTACTTAGTTCCAGTATCGACGTTAATGTATTTCTGGCTCGTAATGATGATTAAAACTGAGACTACTTTTCTTTGAGCGGCAGGTCATTTTTTGTCACGTGTGTGTGACTACCTGCATCTAATGGTGTAATATACCATAGGAATACCTCCATACATTGCCTATGCTACATTGCAATATCATTAAGGATTCGTACCTTAAATACCGTAGGCTAACTTATATCTAACTAGTGAACGTGTAAGTGCAGCACTGGTATACAAAGAGCAGGCTATTTTAAATCTAATCATAGGTATTATTTACTCATGATAGCATTTGTCAGACATCCTAGGCAGAGTTCAGGGTACGCAATAGATGCAACAATTTTACTTTATTATGTATTTAGAGAGAAATTTCTTTGATTTAGATTATTTACTTGTACAAGTCCCTGTAGCTTTTTATTTGAAAACCTTTCGAGTCAAGTCTCTTTGATTTGAACATTGCTGCCATTCTCATTCCACTTCACGAAAAAAGATCCTCACAACACATCGAATTAAATAACCATGTACTTTAACGTTCTATCGTGCAGAATTAAACAGCCACTCACAGAAGGAGAGATATTGCCTCAGAAACGGCAAATTTAACCTATTTTGACTGTGTCAGTCAAATTACTTACTAAGACAAACGGACTCCCGAAGTGGCTATCCCATTGGGGAATGAAGGATGGTGATTTTAAGGATAAAAAAAATCTATCAGCAACAAGGGTACCACTACCAATGAGGGACGAAATGCCTGTCATTCATAGCCCCTTGTCTTTAAACTGGTTGGGAGCTATTATTGGTTCCAGCAAAAAATGGGGAGGGCATGGACCCCTTGTCCCAACCACCTCTCCCACCCCCCTCCCTCCACGGCTCTGGCACCTAAGATGAGCAGACATTTCAGCTTGAGGAGTTTGTAGATTGTCTAATGGTTAACATCGATGGCGTTGTTTAAGTTTCTGGGCAGCTTTATCTGCAGAACATCAATTGTGAGGCGATATCTCAGTGGAGCTTAGGTATGGCTTGGGCGCTTCCCATATCGAACTGGTGCACTGGGAGGGCGCTTCATACCTGTCATTTTCGTAATATTGTCATATTTTAGTAATTTAAGTTTGAATTACCAAGGTTATTTTGTGAAATGATTAAATTATAGTAAACATCGTTTCTATATTTTTGTCT
>JAHWFP010100661.1:0-13856 GCA_023313725.1 Lithobius niger | reverse complement strand
ACGGAATTGACATTGAGGACGTTGGCCATGTTCTGGGCGATGCTGCTACCATGTACGTACACTTCGGGCTCGAATCCGAATAACTTCCCCACGGTTGTCAGGTCGTCAGCGGAGAAATCAACCTTGTATTGTTTGCCCATGATAGCAGGTCGCATTTCACAGTATTGGGGTTGCTGATGATACGGATGTACGGCGAGTCATTCGGGACGTCCCAGTGCTGACACTTCTTCAGCTCCCCGTAGACATATGCCGTTGTTGTGGCTGTACCTAAACGTGTCCAAGTCAAAGGATTTCACGTTTGGAATGGAGTTGTACGTTTCCAAGTTGCCCAGGGCAATCTCCCATCCCTCTGCGTTGTCCTCGAGCAGTAGAGGAGTCGAAAACCTGGTGGTGAAATCCGCGGTGTTCGAGGAAAGAACTATGGATGAGGAAGGTATCGTTCCCCATATGTCGCACGAAACGAAATTGTCGTGAATGGTCTTGGGCATTTGAAAGTGCTCTTTAGCCCTTTATTGGTTATTTTTTCATTTGGTTATTGGTAACACATCCCAAACTCTTCGATCAACTTCCTGTGCTCGGCATCCGATAAAAGAGTGTTAGCTTTCAACTCCAAGTAAATGTGCACTATTTCCTGGTCTAGCGAGGTGTTCCCGGCATCTCTCGAAGCCCTGATCAGTTTCAGTCTTTCGCACAGATCGTTCGGGTCTTTGTAAATCTGATATTCTTCTCCTTGGCGAATTGGCCGCTTAACAGACTTAACGCGCATTGCGTATCTTTCCGACTGTCGAATTGGTTGCTGAGGCCCCTTCTCCTTGCCAAACACCGGTTTAATGAAGGTCGCGTACTTGTAACCGGCGCTCTTTTTTTAGTATCTTAAGACTCGGGATCGAGGTCTCTGTATAACGCGCTGCTTCTATGAATATCGTGATAATCCAACAGACTTGGGTGATCGTCGGTCGGTTTACGAGAGCCCTCTGAATGTTCCGAAGTTTTTCCCCGTGCTGTATGTGTTGTTTCCGTTGCCCGGCTTCGATGGCTAGCATCTCTTTGATCTGGAGCTGTCTTTCAGTGGCCGCCGCCTTGCTGTCTATCGCTCAGAGTTGGTTTGTCCTCGGATGGGTCCGTGATTGGTTTGAAAATCTTCATCAGGTGCTCCGAATCGGTGGCCCTTTCGAGTTTCGCGTCGAGGAATTTCCGCCTAAGGCGCTGTTTTAAAGCCTCGAACTGTTTAGAGAACGGGTCCAGGCGGTGCTGAGTTTCCATTGTTTTTATTGAAGGAAAAAATCGAACGTTCTCGTCAACCCAAACACACATGTTCTCGTCAACATAAACACATGTCCTCGTCAACCCAGTTGCACGTCCACATCAACCCAAACACTCGCGTTCTTGTCAACTCAAACACACGTATTCTCATCAACGTCGACGTCAACATCGGGTAACAGACTCAATCCAACATGCGTCTGTGCCTCCCTTCTCTCAAGGGTTTTGTCTTGCCGATCGTTAGAAATCCGTGCGGGTCGGAGTTCCAACACTCCCCGCAAGTCCGCTTAGACTCCTCGAAGCTCATGTTACACCCGACGTGGTTGTTGTAGACGTTGTAGACGTTATGTATGGGTAAATTTCGGTCAGCAGTCACAAGCTACCGTCCTATCGCTCTTCTCTCCTGCCCAAGGAAGGTCTATGAGAGTATCCTCATTAACAGAGCTGTCTATCAATCTGGCAAGCTGTTTGGAGCTCAGTTTGGCTTTAGGAAGCACAGGGTAGGGGGGAGGGCTTAGGATACGAAGACGAACCTGGAATCTGGAATCAGAGATGCTAGGGTGAACGACTGTCTTGCAGTTGTTGTCTAGACATCAAGGCTGCATACGATATGGTTGATGTGGCGTGGCTGGACTACTTGCTGCAGGGCCTTGGTGTTGATGAGAAACTCAGGGATGGCTCTGATGGTCCTCCTCGGTGTGCATCAGTTCGCGACCAGGGTGAACGGTTCCTGGTCGGGTGTACTATTTGCTGACAGGGGAGTTGCCTCAGCCCGGTACTATTCGCGGCAACAATAAATGCAGTTCTCGTGGAGCTGAGCTCTTCTGTGAGCGTTTTTCCTTACACTGATGATGTGGCTGACGTGGAGGGGGGATTGAGGCTTAATGGCGCGTCGACTACGTGGTCATTAGCGCCAACCTCAGTCACAGTGCAGTGGTGCAGTACAGTGACGTGGAGGGACCTGCCGGTTCTCCTTGGTGCTCTTGACGCTGATATTGCTCATGGGTCCAGGCTACTAGAGGCCAAAGGACTAATCTGTCTAGTGCTAAGACAGAACTAATGGTTTTTCATCGGGGCCTACTGTTATCAGGGTCTATCACTGTTGATGACATAACAATTGGGACATCAAACAAGGTGCTGTACCTCAGTTCTGGCTCGACCAACGACTGGAGTGGGTGCATGATGCTGTGGTGGTTAAGAATTCCATCTCGTCAAGGCTAAACATTTTGAGGATGGTCACCTGCAACAGGTCAATTGCAAAATGAGCTACGGTTAACATTCTTTATAAGACCTACGTTAGGTCATGTGTCGATTTTCATGTTCCTATAATTTTGACTTCGAAGGGTGCCATGAAGAGCATTCAGGTTGCACTGAACAGCCGCCTAAGGGTTGTGTCTGGCTGTCTACCCTCGACCCTAGTGTTGGCGTTGCTGGTGGATACTGGGGATGTGCCCATAGATATTCGGCACTTTGGCTTTGCCGGGGTGCCGTTGCTAGAGGAAATGAGGACCCGCTTTCTCGGATTGTTCTCGACTACATGTCTTAGCCCCAGAAGGTTCGTGACCTGCTGGGTGCTCCTTGTGTAGGGGCATCCTTATTGGTTTCCCCCGAAGTGAGTTGACTCCTTAGGAAGCTTTTCGCACACTCCTCCTCTCCTCCTTGAGTGTGGTGCGGTGTCGACCTCCAGTCGTTACTCGGGGACCGGAATTACGGCTCTGGCGAGATTCAAATTTACTCTGACACATCTTTTAACCTGAAGAGGGAACAGGCGGCATAGGCATTGTGTACCGGAATGCCAGCTGGAGTATAGTTGCCGTCCCGTGTTGTTGCCATCTGCCTTTGTGGGTGAGGTCGTTGCAATCGCAGTGGCCCTGGATTATTGGCAAAGCTGAACTTTTCTGTGGCGAGGACAAAAATAAGCAACAACAAGTAGGCCTAAAAAGATTTTTTTTTTCACAACAGACTAGTTATCTCGTTTATCCAACTATTACATTTCACGTCATAACCTTTCAACTTTACGAGAAATCTTCTATGTTTACCCTTCTTAATGACTTTTTCTGTCAGGAATAAATCGGGTGCGTGGGTTTTTTGTAGTTCATATTCGTAAATAGCCCCTCGAACGGGGGTACCATCGTGTTTGTTTAGTATGTAAGTGACTGTATCGGTTTTCAATACTTTTTTAATCAAAGATTTCATTAGTCGACATCTGTTTGTAACTTTATTGAATTTACCCTATATTTTCGATACTCTACGAGATCAAGTGCCACAAGAAAAGATCTTGTACATGCACCAGGATGTAAGGTTATACCACGAATATCTCCAACACTTTCATGCTTCGGTTGATGTGCTCCAATGGGTGGTCGCCACCAAATCTACAAAACGGTGCCATGGTATTGTTCACTTTCCAATTGCATTTTTCAAATTCAGCAAGTATCTCAGGAGCATTTTCCCCTAAACCATGTTTCCCCATGTTTCTTTCCCCATGTTTGTCATGGGCAAAGAAATACTTTACCAGTTCCTAAGTGAAATAAGATGCAAATCCCAGATCGCCCACTTCTAGTAAAATCCCAAAGATTTTAAAATACAAAGATGCAAAAGCACAACTGAGATTGGATTAGTGGGATCAGCAGCTTCGAATTCTTAAAAAGCTTTAATCACATATTCTGTCTTTAAAATATTGGACACCTCTTTGTAAATAAGAGAAATGTTTTTCACATCTTTTCCGCACATGCCTTATGTAAACGAATAGCTATTGTAATTTTTTAATAGCAAACATTATGACATTATGAAATTATGACGTTATTGCCCAAGGAATCATTTTCACTTCATCATCACTATAACCAATGACGTACATGGATTGGAAGTTATAGAGCCTAATTACTGGTTATGGCCATCTTGCACTTTTTTGGTACAAAAGCAGTATGGAAGGTGAAATTTTGTCTTTCCACTTCACGGGTATTAACTCGAAAAAAAATTAAAAATCTAAACACCGATAAAACGAGTGAAGCCAGAGTAAAAAAAAGTCCCGCCTTACAAAGCAGTGCCAACAATTAGAGAAACACGGCTTTCACAATGAGGAAATTATGAGTCATGGGTTGAACGAGAAACAGAAAAAAAGTCCTCAGAGATACACGAAAGCAAAACGTCTCCCATTCTTAAAAAACAGCACAGAAAAACATGTCGTCAGTTAGCATAAAATAACTGCAAGGTACGCATGCCTTGGTCAGATATAAGAGAACATGTAAAAACCAAGTTATCACAATCGACAATCCAATCGGGAAAAGAGTGTAAAAACGGAAGAGAAGAATAATTAGCAACCACACTTGACACGCCGTTCACCGTCACCCGTGTTTTTTAGGGTTTTTTTATTTTGATGTTTGTGATATTATTGGTGCTCACCAGGGACGTCTAACTAAAACAAATTATTTCTAGTAATTATTTCCAGTAATGGTCTTTTCAATAAAAAACATAAATTTTTATTTATTTACGGACCGTTCTGCCAACTGTTGAGAGATTGGAGGATGCTCCCCTCTGCTTCCTTCATGTCCTGTCCAGTGAAATTCCAGTAAAGGCAACTGTCCTAATCTGGCCTACAATAACACAAACCTGGACGATTTACCCTCCACTGTTTGGTCAGTCAGATAAACTGTTAGGAAAAGTAATAATATTTTTTATTAACTGTAAATAATTGTTTTTTGTTTTTAGATATAATTACTGGAAATAATTTGTTTTACTAGACTTCACAAACACGAAAATCAGAAAATCAGAAGTATCGGCGCTAAATTAAATAACAATCTGCCCAGGCAAATTCGTCCCAAAACAACTGACCTATTTTGAATATTCATCAATAAGGAAGCAATCTTTTTTGTTTTTGCTTAACCTTAACCTAATGCCAACATCTTCACGTAATTCTTGGTGAAGCATACGATCGTCTTTTTTATTTCCATTTTTTTAGTTGCCCTTTTACCACCAAGTCTTTTACCAGAGCTGGGCCGTAGGAAGCAAATTAATAGTGGTACGGCCTAACCGACTTAGCTAAGGGGTCGGGGGAAGCACTGTGCAGTACCCCAGCAGGGTCCCCGGCAGAACCTCGGAAACTGAAGTAATTTCTGGTACCGTATTGTCCTATCTGGCTCTGGAGGCCATGTTTAAAAAAAGTGTTTGAGGTTTTTTTTTTAGTTAAAATATGGATCACTTATAGTAGCGGCGGATCTATGAATTTATGGTGGAGGAGGCTAGGGCAGAGAAATTTTGATGACTTTTTTTTTGCTTCGCCCTACCGACTGGGGTGCATTTTAAGTGACTTTTTAGTTGTTGCATCCCAACCCCCTCATCCAATTTCGGCCATGAAGCTACTGTGGGCTATCAAGTGTAAGATTTAGATGGGAAGGGGCACATTTTTGTGTTTATCATAAGCTGTTAATGTATCTAAATTACGTGAGGTCGGTGGAGGAAAGTCCTGTGTTTTGAGTGTCAGTTTCTTTCTTTCTTAGATTAGTGTATCTGGTATCAGAACAAAGCCAGTCTTTAATGCAGCCTGTTTAATTCGTTAACCCTTTACCTTGTGATGTATTTTTGTTTAATTTACGTCTAGTCATTTTAGAACCCTTTTCTTATTATGTACGTAGCATGTAAAAAGTAATTCGTTCCCTGCATTCCTCTCCCCCCTTTATTATGTATGTAGGCGATGTTTCCTATTAGTGACTCAAAAACTTAATTTGAGAAAGTTACAATCGTTGGCTGCTATGTTGGGCGTTCTCCATAGTTTGGTGTTCACCACTTGTTGAATAAAGCTTACTTTAGCGTTTCTTTTATTTCTTTCCCACGAAACCCCCTTCTCTTGGTCAAGCTCATGGTCCTTTGTAGGATGGGGGAAAATAGCAGTTGTGCTTAGTTTATGCATGGACTTGTATACAGTCACACTACGTGATAGTATGTAAGCTCCCATGGTTTATGCTAGTGGGACAAACGCTACTCATCAAAGCTGACGCATTGTATGTGTTTATAGATATATGGTATTTTAAAACTTGTGTGCCAAAAAGTGGTATGGCAAATGCCGCACCAGCCGTACCGCTTCCTACGGCCATGTACCAGAGCGTGTACCAGACTTATTAATCATTTTACCGTGTGGTTAGCAAATTTCGCTTGGCCTTTGGAGGTTTGTCTTATTCCCAGCCACAGTCAGACGCCAGGATGTGAGAGGGGCAATTTGGCTACGCAATTTCAAAAGGAAATTCATATAATCTTTTACATGCCACAATCGACAAGAACACGTAGCATCAGAGAGCCCTTCTCTTCCCGAAAATACCAGTAAGAGGAGGTCAGGCTCGAAGAAGGGACTGTTTGGTTACCAGAAATTAAGCGATGGTTCATTAACGCATCCATTCGGTTACAGATTATTGCACGGCTATAATGATGAAGAGTTGTATAATTACTAATAGTTTTATATTGTTGTAATTGCTGAATGAAAAGGATATTGACCACTGGTTACTGAAATATGTACTCAGTGCAGCAACGTGCAAAACGCTTTGAAGTAGCTGAGTAAAATAATGCTGATAAACCCCCAAAAAATCTTGCTTTGTCTTTCACTATAACTGTGGTATTCAGGAACATTTGCTGACGAAACTCATGAACATCTTCTGGAAGTGCTAGGATCGGGTAAGAACATTTTGATGATTGGGAAGCTGTAAATTTTTTGAGGTCTTAGGACCAAACTTAAATAATGAAAGAAATTTAAATAATTGAATGTCTTAACCCTAAGCTTCAGAATAATGGAAGATCAAAAGTAAGCAAGAGGTGGACTTGTTCAGCAGTGATTAAAAATATTTCCAAAATTGGACGTGACCGCAACTGATTTGCATCAACTTGCTGCATAGAATTATAGGAACACCAGGTAAAGAGGGAATCCAAATTGAAGGAAGCCAACCACACCATCTTTAGCCATTCAAGTAAAGATGTCACCACTGAAGGAAAAATGGCTGACAAACAGACAAAACTGTCTACTGGATGATGGGTACAGTGGACTACTGGACAAGAGCAGGAAACATTAGCTTTGATACAGAAAAACGTGGATGGCTTTGTTCCTGGGATTATAGAATTTGCACCTCGATATTCCAAAAAAATATACTCAGAATTTACCTATGATGAGGATTGCTTAACACACATTGCTATTTCGATAACTTTGTTCAGCAGCTGTTCCCGCTTGAGCTTCGGGATTCGACAATTTCTAAAAATTAATACCACAAATGACGACTGCCTCACTGAACTCACCTTAAGATGTTTCCAAGTTTGATGAGGGAAATATAGAAGTTGCAGCTGGAAATTCTGGAAATTAAAGTTAGAATTTACTTTAAGACGAGAATTAGTTTAGAAATATGGTAGCTAACTGAATAATTTTGTTGACTGGCTCTTCACAAAACAGAGGCAGACTGAGCATACCTTCGCCTTTGGAGCATAATATTGCCCAGAAACAGTGACAGTTATTGGACAGTTTGGCTGTGTTCGATACTGGTTATTTGTTAATAGCTTCTGTTTAAACAAAAACAGAAGTCATTCTCGCAACCTACATTGCAAGGTGAATGGGGGTCGAAGAACGTCACATGATTTCAGAAGCCTGAGTTGTTCAAAGTTCTAATAAGTAATGTACGTATTGATGTGGTGGTTCCATGGCAACGAAGTTAATATCAGTTTTACCGACAGACAGTCAAAGTTATATTTAGGCGTTAACTCTAATTTAATATTACTCGGTTAAATGTGATTGACGTGTGTGTCAAAATCAATTTTTTAAATATTAATTTTTCTTAGAGCTAACTGCTGTCTCGTGCATTGCTGCTTTTAATCGATTTTGTTACGTTTCTGTGACATACGGTTTATAAAGTAGAGCAGCAAGGGAAGTGAATCTGCATTTGAAATAAAAATTAATTGACGGGCTTAATTTATGCCAAATTGAAATAAATGAATTTTGAGTTAGGGAACCATCATGAAAATTTGTATATACATAAGTTTAAGGTATTTGTAGTTTTGCATTTGCTGCCTCAATTTTCCTCAAAACTATAATTGATTACAACTAGGGAAAAGTAAGAACCTGTCAAGAGGTTTTTCATTAAAGTTCCTTGGGCGTACAGAATGGGGCAGAAATGTCTGAATGACCATGCAATAAAAGTTGGTTGATGCTGGGATAAATGAAACTGCATGGCATGAAGTTGAAAAGGAGAACAATAATCATCTTTTGACCACTGACTTTAATGGCCCGTTTCTCAAAGACATGGTAATTTTACCATTTAACCATGCTTTGCAGAACTCGAGATAAGTTTGAAACGGATAAATATTTGCAAAGAATGACCAATGCAAGAAACGGAACGAAAACATGTTCGTTAGTTTAGAAATTATAAAAACTACTATCCTGGCTTTGCCTGGGGTCTTTTTTCGCCCATGGTTGTTTCCAAGTTTTTGGTTGGTGTTGCCTTAACGTTATTGCGACGGGCAGTTTTTTTGACTAGAATACTCTACCTCCGCTGTCCCGACCCTCATTAAAAAAAGTTACCTTTTAGGCTCAGTTAATGCATAGTCATAAGTTTAATGGTGTTCATTAACACACAAATCTGTTGGTAGTTCTTTGGCCGCTCATGATAAAAACTAATCCACCCAACTCAATCAAAAACTTCAAGAGGATGTTAAACTTCTTTGTAAAGGAGGGTTTTATTTTTTATGTGACTAGGGCAAACAGAGCCTTATGGGGGGGGGGGTTTGAGGCTTAATGGCGCGTCGACAACGTGGTCATTAGAGCCAACCTCAGTCACAGTGCAGTGGTCCGGGTTGCCGGGTGGTCCGGGAGCCTTATGGGGGGAATAGTCAAATTCATCAGAAAAACATAAAAAGAGGGAAATAATTTCTAGTAATGGGAAAACATTTTTTGGAAGACTTTTGGCAATTATTTCATGTTAGAATTAAGTCACTCAAAACGGTGGCTAGGCATGTCATGAAGCCAAGCCAGGTAAAAAGCAACCTAGCATTTGGTATTAGGAATCTGTGCCGGGGGGGGGGGGGCCCCCCGCCCCGAGCGCGGCAAGACTCCACAATTATCTGTGGGATGGACGGGTCAAGTAATGCATCAGAGAAAAAGCCTTCCAATAAGGAAAATGTTAACAATCAAATCTCTATAACACATAGAGGGATTTTAGAATATCTGCGTGTCCTAGCCCAAATATTAAAAATTTCTGTAAAAGACTATTTTGCCACTTTATGCTCACACGAAAAAAAAGCCACTCAACATGATTACTCTGTCTGATACGAGGCATGAAGCCAGGTAAAAAGCAGTCAACCATGTGATAGTTGGGAAGTGTGCCCAAAACCCCGTATCAGGGAGCCTCAATGGAGACTCTGTACAACTATCTGGCTACATAATTGGTTTCATAAGATACACACGTCAAACATCACGACTAAAACTCAGTCTGTCATTTGGTATGGGGAGAGTGTTCTACCCTCCAAAGTAGGACCCAAGACAGAAACTGTACAATTATACGTCGAAAATTCAACCTACATTGTTGAAAATTGTATTAAATGTTATTGCTATGTATTAAATGTATTAAAAGTGTATTAAATGCTACCGCACTTTGGCAAACGGCATTGACCAACTAAAATGACTTTTTGAGATAAAGCTAAAAACGTTCTTAATTTCAAGCCGGTTGGTCAATAATAAATAATTTGTGATTTTTTAAAGCTAAATCACCTTCAAGTACCATACAAAGATAAAAAAAAAGGGGTTTGAATCAGCTAGCAAATAGACTAGGCAGGTCACTTAATGCCTTTTTGCATTACAAAAAAATGTCTAAATGCAATGGCAGCAAGCATCATATTATCATAACGCGTTTTGCCATGAATCTGTTGAATCATTAACTTAGAAATCAAACGGCATTAAGTTTCCTTAGTGCGTTTTGCCGTTACCTAAAACAATAATTATCACGTCATTCTATCGGTATTAACAAACTGCAGTGTTTTTTCTTGAATATTACCTTTAATTTTGCAGTCGCCTAGAAAAAAACAGGAATACAGTCTTTCCTTTAAAAAATGAAACATGAAAACCACACACGCACTGAATGAAGACGTTTGAACATAACTTAAAAGAACTTCTTTAAAGAAGAATAACTGCTATTCTCAAGAGGAGCTGTAAGCAAGTAACCACCTTTTTCAATGGATGGCGGAATTTTCCAAAATACTTGACAGTCGGCCTGTTCCATCTTTGACACAACTTTTGTTAGGATTTCTTCTTTTTTTCTGGTGCTTATTCTGCGAGGTTTTGTCAAGGTTTATGAAATTTCCAGTTTGGCTTTCTGCTTACCAAAGCTGCAGACCTTGTGTTCTTGTTGCTTGAAACGTGACTTGTAGTAGGATACTTTGCTTCCTTTTATGAAATTAACCGCTACAATATCAGTCAGGTAGAGCAACAGTTTGCTTGCGTTCATGCTTCACACAATGGTATGGTTGGGCCTTTTCTAAAAACTGAAAATTTCATGTTCTTAACAACGTTCCCTGAAAAAGCATCTTCCATTTCTGTAGGAAGTTCACAGAGATCATGAATATTTTGTTTCTTACGTATTCGCTTGTCGGTGTGTATTTGAATGCTATCTACAGCTATAAATTTATGGCTATGTGCCAGATAGTGTATTCGAATTTCTGATGGCTTTTCGTAAAAATTAACTAACTTAACAAATGTATTAAATAGACACAAATTTTTGCTTTGCCCTGCACAGTTATCTACCCAAAATATTATGAGGTGTGCATCGCATTTTACTAAAATCACTTTTTCAAGTTAACTGGCTAAACTTTCTTTTGTTCTCCCACTAATTATATCATGCCATTGCACTGTAGCAGGGGGAAAGTACTATTTTCGCCCAGGTGAACGGACGTTTCAAAATTCGCTTCCCGCATTCCGCTTTAAGCATCCCACTTCTTGCCTTCTGCACGCTAGATTTAACCCATCTGGATGGTGGTGTAAAGCCTCTTTTTACAGGAAAAATTGTGCTCGGTTCGCTCGCTTGATTTCATCGATCTGGGCGAATGTAAATGTAAAATTCCACGATTTGGACGAATGTAAAATTTCCGCATTCCACGTGCTGGATGTGCACTTCCCGCATCCATCATTCCGCTTTCCGCACGCTGGGATTCATCCACCTGGACGAGGGTGTAAAAGCGACTTTTTACAGCAAAAGTTGTGCACTTGACACGCTGTGGATTTCATCGATATGAGCGAGTGTGATTGTGAGCTTCCAACTTCCCGCGTGCTGGATTTCATCTATCAGGATTAGAGTGTAAAAGTGGTTTTTTACTGTTCTTGCTTCCTGCGTGCCAGATTTCTTGATGACGTCACATCCAGTCACGTGACCTACTCAGTACTCAGGTCAAAGGCCAAAGTTGTATGAAGTCTAACATAGAACAAATTCTCGGCATTAACACCAAAATTTTCGAGAATGAACATTTTCCTTTTCCCATTTCCCCTTAAACCCCCCCCCACATCCGAAATGAAACCCTCCCTGAATCTTCCTTACATCATATGCCACATGTCATGGCCCAGTCCTAAATTTTTGGCCTTCCTTTTTGTGGTTACACGAATTTTGGCTGAAAATACATGGATTTTGGCAGAAAACACATGATTTGACAATGTGCCAGCCACCCAACTTTCAAAGACTTACTTTCCAAAGCTGAACTTTTCTGTGACGAGGACAAAAATAAGCAGCAACAAGTAGGCCTACAAAGATTTTTTTTTCACAACAGACTAGTTATCTTGTTTATCCAACTATTACATTTCACGTCATAACCTTTCAACTTTACGAGAAATCTTCTATGTTTACCCTTCTTAATGACTTTTTCTGTCAGGAATAAATCGGGAACGTGGGTTTTTTTGTAGTTCATATTCGTAAATAGCCCCTCGAACGGGGGTACCGTCGTGTTTGTTTAGTATGTAAGTGACTGCATCGGTTTTCAATACTTCTTTAATCAAACATTTCATTGGTCGACATCTGTTTGTAACTTTATTGAATTTACCCTATATTTTCGATACTCATACGAGATCCTTAACTTTTATACTTGGGCACCTTCAAAGGCTTCTTGCAACCGACACGCCGAAGATCACCATCATCGTCAATCGTGACATTGGATTGCTTCAAATTAATATTTTGATGGTAACTGCTATTGTATTGCACGAGTATTTTCTTCAAAGTGTCTACCCATTGGTGGTTCCCTAGCCTCATGATATTTGTTCACATCAACTCCTTCAGCACTCTGTTGAAGCGTTCTGCTACGGTCGCTTTCACGCCTGACTACATAGAATAGAGTTTTATTTTGTGCTTCTTCATCAGTTTGAAATACTTCACGTTGTAAATGATTTTCCTTGATCGACTCCTAGATGCTTGGGTGCCGAATTGTATTACAAAATTGAACCGAAAGCAGCTGTAATTTCGGGACCCGACTTTGACTTGATTGGCATGGCCCAAGCGTACTTTGACATGATGTTGATTACTGTAAGCAGAAAATTGTTTTCCTTGTTTTGACAAGAAATCTTTAACACGCCGACCAAATGTGCCGCCCAATGATCATTCAGGCTTTGTACGTTGACGATCCGTTGTGGAAAAGTTCGATGCACCCGTTTGTGAAGCTCTCTCTAACTAGTGTGTCCATGTCGGGTATTTTTTTTATTCATTGCTGAATATTGTTGTCCCAATTTTTAAGAAGGGGGCTCCCTCTGACCCCGAGAATTACAGACCAGTTGCACTTACTTGTGTGGCATGTAAAGTCATAGAAGCGATCATACGTAACACACTGGTGCCATTTTTAACCACCTCACCAATTATTGGCCATGACCAATTTGGCTTTCTGTGGGCCGATCTGCGGCACACCAGCTTTTGAGAGTACCAGATCATTGGACAGAGGCGCTGGACATTGAAGTCCAGAGCGATGTCGTTTACTTTGATTTCAAGAAAGCTTTTGAGTCAGTGGTATATTGTAAGTTGTTAGCTAAACTATGTGGTTGCGGTATATCCGGCTACCTTCTGAACTGGGTTGCTGCCTTCCTTAAAATTCGAGTCCAGCACGTTAGGGTGGAGCATACTCTCTCGGGTAAGACCAGAGTCCCAAGCGACATCCCCCAAGGATAAGTGCCCGTCCCATTCATTTTTGGTGTATGTGAATGGCCTTGATATGCCGAATTCTCCTCCTTATGGGGCAAAATTTGCGGATGACATAAAATCGGATCTGAAAATTTAGCTGGGGTTCCTTACTCTGACCTTATGTCTGATATTCATAGCGTACTCAGCTATTCAAACCTGTGGCAGCTGCCCCTATCTCTTTCGAAGTGCAAGTCCATGCATATCGGATCTGTACTCCCGGATTATCACTATGTCCTTGACAGAGAGTGTCTTCCTTTTGTGGATGAATTCAGGGGTCTGGGCAACTGGATTACAGGCGACCTAAAATCGTCCCTTCATTGTTCGGGGGTATTTTCCTTGGCGTTTGCTAGATTGGCGAAAGTAAACCATTGCTTCACGTCCGGACATGTGTAACCTATTATTTTATAATTGCCCGGGTTCAGAATAGGTTTTGGA
>JAHWFP010100660.1:2501-24090 GCA_023313725.1 Lithobius niger | reverse complement strand
CCCCCCCCCCCCCCCCCCCCCGTTAGCCTACATACCATGCAAAGTTTCATTGCCCTAGCATTAACCATCTGTGATTGCTAGGAGTGGCCCTTCCTTTCTGCCCCACCCTGTATATTGACAGCTTGAGCAACTAGGTGACCTGACTTTAACAAAAAGTTAAATGAGCATTCATTACAGCAAAACTCCGTAAAATTCAAAGAACATTCTTTTTTTTATCACAGTATTGAAAACCATCACAACGTTAAAATTACGTCCTTGGTGGCAAGGATGTCTAACCAGATAAATACAGTGGCGTTATTGGCAGTAAATAAAATATCATTACAGCAAAACTTTACGAAATCCGGACGGAAGTCATCTTAAGCAAATCAGTAACTCGATTTTATTATCCCGAAGTTTGGGAATTCATTACAGCAAAAATTTTGAATATTTGAAGACTATTTCCTTTTTCCACAAAATGAACGACATGACTATTAAAATTACAACTTTGGTGGCAAAGGCGCCTAGTCTACTTAATAAGAGTGCGATGTGGCTTTATTAACAAAGAGTAAATGTGTATTCTTTAAGCAAAATTTCGGATCGGGCAGCGGAAAAGGTATAAAAAATGTGAAGCAGTGCCACAACATAGGAGTACGATAACAACATTTAATCGAAACACCGGAGGTGGTTGAGTATAATTCCTTCTTTGAAACTTTGAGGGCGTCAAGTCATATCTGTATAAAAAATCTAAGCTAGGCCTAAGTACGTAACGTGTTTTTTTTTACCAACAAAGAGTAAATAATTTTTTACACTCTCACTGTGAATCAGGCAGAACCAAACATCTAAAATCAGTGGCACCCCCCCGGGGGGGGGGGGGGGGGGGTAGGTGGCGACAAAGGATAGTATTTGCCCCTCCCAAGACCCAAAGGGCAATTGCAAGCAAATTCTAAGACTCGATGGGGACATATGGAGAACTGCAATTCTCGTTTTTGCTCATTCTTTCGTCCAATGACCCCACCACTACAAAATGCGAAAACTTGATGGTGAAGGTGGCAGTTTGATGACATAAAGGAAATTTCTGACAATAGTAATATTCTGAAAATGAAAATTTCCGCCTGCTTTTGCTCCTCTCAGGCAAAATTCCCGGGTGCGGTTATAGTTAGATTATTTTAAAGTAAGACTCAAGTAATACTCAAAGTAACAATATTTATCCGTTAAAAATAAAACCGTAAATTACCAGTAAAAGAACTGGTAATTTGTTTCCAGTTCTTAGTACTGTTAATATTAACGTCCATATCGTATAAGGTGTGGCGTATGAGGAAACGAGCCTTGCTAAATCCTGCCCTCAGAGCATTCTTAGCTGAGAAACGTGACATAAAACTAAAAACGGTAAATGACCATCAACTCTGACTGGCAACTAAACAGTAAAATAACTGAAATTTGTAGGCTAACAGTGTATCGCAAACAACAAAGCCATTTCCAAAAAAGAAAGGGCAGCAGGCACTGTCCAGTCATCTGAAGCGTGCTTATCGATCAACATCACGACGTACTGTCTAAAAGTGGAAGTAATAGTTATAATACAACAATATTTACATAAGGCAGTATAATAGGCACTTGAGGCAATTGTTTTTAACCATTTTTTTATTAATTATACCGACAACATGTCACAAAAATTCCAACCTTGGCCGGAAGAGCATCAAGTCATCCTATACACACAAATTCACACTAAGCAGCACCAAAAATCTAGTAATTATCTATCGATGAACAGTAAACTTTCTAGGAGTACGAGTAAGAGTAATAATAGCAACAACAACAAAAAATCTTTCCTTAAAAAACAACAATTACCCAAACAGTGCTGGGCTAGCTTGAGAACACATTACATTATTTATATGAACAAACCCAAACATGTACAAAAATTTCAATCTTTGGCAGAATGTGCGTCAAGTAACAACTGTGCAATTGCCATCCAAACGAAGCTGAAGGCGTATGAAGACCCCAGAGGTTTTTTAGTACTGGTCGTATTTTTTTCTTCTTTCATAATTTGAACAAGTACAAGCAAAAATGTTTCAATCAACGATAGACAGGGAATGCAAGCCAGTTGGGCTTTGTCATATTCTTTTCCTTCCTGTAGCTTAATCTGTTATTATCCAAATCACAAGGGAAAACTTGAGAGGAACCAGGTGTTTTAACACTTTTGTGTTGGGACGAGAAGGAGGGATTTGTTAAAAAAAAAAACATCCGTTGGGAGTCGTATGCATAAATTATGAGTTTGGAGCGTAAAAATTATCACTTGCTCCAAAATCATGAGCAATTTCCATCAATTCGTGGATTTCTGCCTTTTTTTTTTAAATTAAGCAGAATTTTTTTGAACTTAAAAATACAGTAGACAGAAATCGGAAAATTAGTGGAAATTGCTCATGTTATTTCGTTTTTAAAGCAATGTTTGTAGTGATAAACTGGGTTTGTCGGCGGCCCAATTTTGATGCTTTATTATTCGAACCTATTTTCTAAGGCTATCCATTGATTCGAATACCAAGAATGTGGTGCAAACTTTTCTATTGTTACTCGGGGAAAAATAAAATATTATAAACATATCAGAAATTCAAGGCATATATTTTATTTTCACATTAGTGTAAGGGTGTCAGATTTTAAGCTTTATTATATTAAACACACTTGGACTCACTGGATTTGAGACGTTTACACATTGATTTAGCCATGGCATAGTCCATTATTCATGGAATAAATGACATTGACGTGTCTAATTTCTCTACCTTACGGCGCGACTCAAGAATCCGTGGCCATAATCTCAAAATTCAAGTTAATCGAAGTCATCTGAGCTGTCGTAAATTTTTCTTCATTAACCGATTCGCCCCGGTGTGGATTAGTTTGCCGAGTACTGCTGTGAACGCTCCTTCTCTCAAATCGTTCAAGCGAATGGAAAAAAAAATTGGAACCTACCAGCTTCCTACCCCGTTTTAACATGGTTGGAGCAATTGATTTCAGTAATCTTGTTGCACTTGCTAAGTTTATTGCATTACTCCAGTTGCAACGTTTATCTTACTGTTTGTACTTGTAATTATTATTTTCTTTTTATTGTATTATTTTAATTCCAAGCGGGATGTTAGTGGCCAAGGGGGGGGGGGGGATTGAGGCTTAATGGCGCGTCGACAGCTTGGTCATTAGCGCCAACCTCAGTCACAGTGCAGTGGTCCGGGTTGCCACTGCACCACACATTACAGAGATATTATTCAAACCCCTAATCTAAATCTTGTCATACATCTGTACCTCCTGCAAAAATTGAAAAACACCGGACAGGATGACAGACTCCGGCCAGTCAGTTAGTGGCCGAGCCCGTCCCTATGCCTATTCCGCATTACTTTATTTTGACGAATAAATTATTATTATTATTATTATAATTATTATTATTAAGAAATTCAATATACACCCCTTCATGATTTTTTATTGGAAATTAATTGTAAGCTTGTTTGAGTACAAACAAAAAGTTAGCTTTTTTCTTAGCGTTTACTTTTCCAAAAAAAAAAAAAAAGGAAAACGTTTTGTAGCTACAGTCAGTCCTAGCAACCTTACATTGTTCATTCATAGATTGCCACTGAGATAGCAATGTGGGAACTATGATAATACAGGGTGTTTTCTAATTATGTGGTGGATCAGCTGGGTGGCCGATAAAGTTGGGTTGTGTGCAAGCTGACTGCAACGGCTCTGCTTTTACTTCACAATCTTCCAGTTCTAATGAAGGATTCTTGCTACCAGCTTTTATCACATCACAATTGGCCAGTTCTAATGTAGAATTCTTGCACCTGGCTAAATTGGGTTTCACAAAATGGGAATCCTTTACCACTTCAGAACCTTCCAGTTCTAATGCTGAATCTCTGTTGCCTGGTGGCTTGGGATTCGCAAAACAGCAATTCTTAAAGAACTTGCGTAAGCCGTACTCCCGCCAGCATTGCTGGATCAACCTAGCAGCTTTTTGTTGCGCTGCCTGTTGCTTTGCCCTTCGATGAGCGGAATCTGCCCTTCGACCAGTGGATGAGATAATTACCTTATCGTGGCGATCAGCTGATGAATCAGTGCCGCTGTCGCACTCTTTACCTAGTGTCCTAAAATAAAATCGAGTTAGACCATCTACAACATCAGAGGCATGTATGGTATCACCCTCATAGATCGGTATGTCTGTGTGGTAGAAGCTGTGATCGTCATTTGAATGAATGAGAAATGCATCTTTCACCTCAGAAACTAAACTGTGGAGATCACTCAGTTTTATAAATTGTGTTGCATGTGGGTCACGTGTTTGCCACGCCTTGTAGAAATCCGTGTAGTCATCGGGCGTTAGGTCTAAGTCAGTTTCCAGGAGAGCAGCAACATAAAAGCGTAAAGAAAACACTGTGTACAATTTTACAATAATGAGGAAAGTAATCACAAGGTAGGAGATGAGGTAAATCACAGCTAAGGTGAAGTTTCCGCAGTCACCATAATTTTGACCATCAACGAGAGAAAGGGAAGTGCAATTATTTTCATTCATGAGTGGGACCATAACCGCATCCCACCCAGCAGTTGTCGATATTTGGAATAAGATTACCATAGATTTGCCCACTGTGCCAAAATTAAAAGTTTCATCCCACATTTCTTTATACTTCACATCCTTGAAAAGAACCACGCCAAATAAAGCATAGATAAATGTAACAACTAAATGGAGCATAACAACAACAAGTATGCTGGGCATACTCATGACAAACGTGGTAAGTATTGCTGGTAGCTTGAAATCGAAGCTTGAACGGCACAAGGCTTTTCTTATTTTACATAATCGCACCATTTTGGTGAGCCTGAACAGCAGAAGAATCGAAGTAAGGCACTTCACTTCCACATCTTGCAGTATGACTTCTGCTAAAAGAAAAGATTAAAAAAAAAAACTAGTAATAATTACAAAAAATACACGTAACACACCAGTTCTGCAAAGGATAAAAGGTCTATAGGTAGAAATGAAGATAGAACATCGTACACAGAACTTTATTGTAACCAAACGAAGACACACGAGTACCTTCACAGGTTGCCAGAACGATGTCAATTTGATAACATTTCACAGCATTAACAAAGATTTTATTACAAATCAGAGTAAACTTAAACTTACCTACAATCAGCAGAATAAGAACTGCGAAATCGAACAAGGTGGAAAAATCTTTGAAGTATTGCAGGCCCGAGGCAGTTATCTTGAATAAACATTCGGAAATGTAAACACAAATGAATAGGATATGGACGATTTGCAGGCCCAAGGCTAGATTTTCATTCATGCGGTAATACTTCAAAGCCATGACCAACAAATTGAGGCTCAAGCAGACTCTGATAACAAAGTCGAACCACTTATTAGTGACTATACCGTAGGCCTTCTCTTGTATTTTGCACTGAAAAACAAAGAAACATAAAACCATTTAATGCACAATAAAATGTTCTCCATGTTTCATTGTGTAGGACTCTGAACTGGCCAGTGCGCAATTTAGGCCTTTCTATAATCAACAACATTTCGACGTCAAAGAAAGCTCGTTAGAGCAACAACTGAGAGAAGACTGAGAGTGGGCGATTCTACGACATTGTACGGCATGTGTTTTCACCAGAGATACTTGCATCGTCACTGTTAGTTACTAAAACTACCCTGTTAAAGTGAATGGATGAATACGTCTGTTAAATACGTGAACAATGCACTTCGGTCCAGTAACTTTTTTTCCAACAAAACTGGTAAAAAAAATATTTTGAAATATTTTATTTCAACTTTGTGGAAGCGATGTTACGATATCATCATTCAGGTGACACACAGATATCGTAGCATCGCTTCCACGAAGTTGAAATAAAATATTTCAAAATATTTTTTTTACCAGTTTTGTTGGAAAAAAGTTACTGGACCGAAGTGCACTGTTCACTTATTTAACAGACGTATTCATTCATTCACTTTAACAGGGCCTTGCAATGACCGGTCTCAAAGTTGCACTGAAGTGAAGCGAGAACGTATGGCGTATAGTGAATGCTAAAAAGAGTACGTTTTTTTCTTTCCAATAACGTTTTATGATATTAGCGATATTGTAATCACAATATTCAATATTGTCCATCCTTAGACAATCAGGGAAGTATTTATGTACAACAAAGTCAAAAGTGTCTTGCCTGTTTCTTCCTTGTTGCTTGCATTGGGTTGGTGTGTACGACATGATTCGTACGGAAACATTCATATGAAAATACAGGATTTTTCCTGGAGTTTTTCCAAAGATTTTTTGTACAAATTAATAGTCGTTCAAGGCCCTCTGATAAAAATTACCGGGGTTTCGAGGATTTCTGATGAAAATTCATGGAGTTTTTGCAGTTGTGATCATTTAACGAGCTCACAAAACCGATTCCTTTTATTTTTACTAAGTATTTTTTCCCTCAATATTTCTGGTTGTACATGTTGTGATTTCCGTCCTTTTGTTCTCCGCAAATATTGTGTTTTCCATGCAAGGAAATTATTTACAGTCCAATTTGTTATCTGAAAACTGTTAACTTGTGCAAGTAAGGATACGTGGGGTTCATTATTAATACGAGATCAGCAGTGTATCGTTGAGCTCTTGTATGAAAATAAAGAAAACTTCATACCAGGACATTTTTTAAAAAACTAAACGTTTAATACATAAAACAATTC
Source organism: Lithobius niger (assembly GCA_023313725.1). Lineage (NCBI taxonomy): Eukaryota > Metazoa > Arthropoda > Chilopoda > Lithobiomorpha > Lithobiidae > Lithobius > Lithobius niger. The sequence continues at coordinate 17,435 of JAHWFP010100660.1, read as the reverse complement.
TCAAAAACTTAAGTATGATTATTCACAATTCAAACGTAGTGTGTTCAGAATACCTTAATTCTTAATTCAAAAGAGGAATACCAACTGCTATTTTAACAGTTCTACTTTGGGCTTGATTCGAAACGTTTTGCAGTATACTTTCATACAATATATCAGAATTTCATATATATTTAATTCTTTTGTTTTCTGAGTATCAGTTATGGCAATAGTGTAAATATGTCATAAACTTGTTTATGACGAGCAACAGAAGTATGGAACACAAGTTATTTATATGTAAACATAACAGCAACTGCATAGGCCTCGTCCATGAGGCATCTGCATCTCCATAATACTTCAGTCTTGATTAACTGGAAAATTAAACCTCTGTTTTACACATATTCACGTAAGTTCACGGTTTAAATTTTTTAACGTTTTTGTTTCGGATTTCAGTTTAATCGGGGTTCGTTTCCCAATTTGTTAATGCTTATGGAAGTCGTTGTTTTATTTTATAAAAAATAGCAGCATACTTTGAATTCAGATGGAGATTTGGGTAGTTGGGCATCTTCCTTCATCCTCATTGCCCATTTGTAATTCTTTTGTCCTTCTGTCAATTCCTCTAGCTCCAACCCCGCACGTTCGGAATTCTGTTGGAAAATAAAACAAAGTATTTATTGGAAAGTAGGAAAAAATTGTTTTTGTAATATGAAATATAAAAAAAAAACAGGACACAACTCTGATGGCTACTGAATTGAACACTTTCGAACAATGCGGAATGCCTCGCAGCAAAATTAGTATAAAAATCCTCTCAAACTTTGCCCAAATTTCCGCTCTTCCATAAATTCTAACCGATTTTGCCAGTCGCCGTGGACCATTTTTCCCTGATACAGTCCGTGTCGAAGACAGCGGGAGAAATTTCTGCTGCTGGGGTTGAATGTAAACACTTTGCCTCTAATGTCTTTTTTCTAAACGTAATCACTTGTGTAATGTGCTGTAAAGATGCCTACTGCTATGTTTACGTTGTGTCTAGCAACATGTCTGTTTTTTAAGAAAGACACTCAATAGAACTAGAACATGCTTAAAGAAATTGCTGCCTCAAGGGAGAGCATGCTTTTTCCGTGTATCCAACGAAGAATGCCACTAAATAATGAAACTGCTGCTTATAGCTACTCGAAAGTCCAGAAGTCGGTTACCATGTGAAAAAATGATTTATGACTTATGGATTTTCGAATAGCTGTAAGCAGTAGTTTCATTTTGTAGGGCAACGTCAACATCGTTCCTCTAAGTTTTATTTCTGTAGATAATTAACTACTTTAATATTAAAGGTTGCCAGTGTGGTAACATAATGACTCTGTAGCTGCGACCACAGAGAGGCACATAGAGCATGTACAGTAGGGACGCAGATAAATGAGAGAAAAAATATAGGTATGTATTTGTCGGCCCAGCAGAACGGCGATAGGCACGTTAAAAGAATCAGAATTTAGCCGAATTTTAGTGCTGCTATTGCCCTGGCTTCCTGTGGATGAAAAGAGCGACCTCCTAATATTAGGCGTAGGAGGCATTTCCACCGGAGTGGGATGGTTGATAGGTTGGTATGTGTAGGTTATGGGGTGGGAGGTCGCAGGATCGTAGCCCACCCTCTGTACCCTTTTCCTACATTATTAATGGATGCAACAAAACAAGGCTAATACCAGTCAAGGCTATTTCAATTTTCTGTAACTGTAACCTATTTTACGAGGCTCACTTTCATGTACTATCACAGAAAATAAGTTTTCTCAAGTGAAAAAAGTGTACCATATCATCCACCGAATGTCAGTGGTTCCGCGGGGTAAAGGGAAATACAGTTATATAAACTCGATATATCAACGCAGTGACACGTTTTTTTGTTTTCATCTTGTTGCTTTATAATTTGCTGTATTGCTATTTGTTTTATCTCATATTTTGTACTTTAAAAAAATTTTTGTAGTGTAGATGGTAGTGGGTGTATAAGTTGTTAAAAAGTTTTTTTTTTTTTGTCACTTTCGTATGCATTATAGTATACTGTACTAAGATAAGGTAGTGTATGCTCCCTACACCATACCTTACTTTATCTAGTGAAGTGCATTGGGTTCATAGCTTGTTAGAAATTTGTATTTTTTCTTATTTCTCTTTCGTACGTATTATAAGTTGCTGAGAATGAGCAGACTAGCCATTTAAACAAATATTACAAGACTAAAACCATATTTCAAATATATTGCTAATCCCATTGTATGTCTGCGTCCTGTTCTTATCTGGTTTATGTTACTGGATGAAGAAGCATAACCATTTTTTTTCTCTGCTGTAGCAACCTTTGAATTGAACCGACGGTTACAGAAATATTTTGGAGTGTTACAATTTCAAAATGGTGTACGAACTGCACCTTTATTATTTAAAAATTTCTATACTCTTCTTTACTCTACAATACGGCGTAAATGCCATGATGCATTCTGCTAATTAAAATTCGCTGAAAACCTAGCTGTTCACCTGTCCATGGCGTGATGCACATACGTAGTATTTAAGTTGGATTCAACCAGTTGCGAAAGAACAAAGGCAAACCTCATCAAATACCCAGCTAGAATTAGAACTATATTTACACTATTCAGGCAATCGTTGATTTTGGAGTCTTAAGTTTGGTCACTTATACATACAACATGTATACAGTGTAAGCAAAATGTCCAGAGACTACATGCCAATTTGCTTTCCTCTGTTTAACGTTAACTGTGCTTTAGTGAATCATTATCATATACGGTGTCATTCTCTGAATGCCCTTTTTACCTGACATTTATTCACTCCAGCACTTTACCCGCATCTCCTGCATATTTTTTGTTCTGTGGCTATTTAGCCACTTCTTCTGTTTTTATTTCCTGTGGCTCTTTAGCCACATCTGCTTGGTTTGTACTATCACGTTCTTCGCTCCCCCGGCTACGTTTTTTCTACTGTTTAAATGTCTGTAGCTTTTCAGCTGCTTCCTGTATTTTTGGGCAGATACGGTCAAATTTGTCAGATTTGGGCGCAAATAACCAATGTAGTAACGTGTCCTTCCCCTTATATCTTTCCTTTAATTCTCATTACTTATGGAAAGTCTCTTGATTGAAAAACGTATCCATCTCTGTACAAGCAACACGTTGCAGAAAGTGTGCAGTGGTTGAAGATGCTGCATTAATTAGTTTAGTGCTGATCTGACATCAATACAGATGCAAGGCCAGCTGAGATGCTTGCACTCTCTCCTGAACCAAAGGCCAACAGGTGAATGTGCAAATGAGGAGAGCAAAGTAGCTGAAATGAATCCTCGCGCGTGATCTCCAGAACAAATTTCCACGGGTGAATGTGCATTCGCGGATGAATGAGGAGAGCAAAGTAGCTGAAAGGAATCCTGGTGCGTAATCTACAGAGCCAAATTCGCACGGGAGAATGTAGACAGCAAATTAGCCGATATGAATCCTGGTACGTGATCGCCAGAGACAAATTCCAACGGGTGAATATGCATTTGCGGATGAATGAGGAGAGCAAAGTATCTGAAATGAATCCTGGTGCGTAATCTACAGAGCCAAATTCCACGGGAGAATGTAGACAGCAAATTAGCCGATATGAATCCTGGTGCGTGATCTCCAGAGACAAATTCCTACAGGTGAATGTGGAGAATAAGTAGCTGATGAATCCTGGTACGTAATCTCCAGAGCCAAATTCTCACGGGTGAATGTGCATCTGCGGATGAATGAGGAGAGCAAGTATCTGAAATAAATCATGGTACGTGTTCTCCAGAGCCAAATTCTCACGTGAGGATATGCATCTGTGAATGAATGAGGGGTAGCAGCAGGCGAGGTGGCAGGCTGCGAGGCATGGGTAGATACGTGTATATTACGCCACGTTCAGCTATAGTTCTAATTCAGGTCTTCCTTACCTTCCAACACTGAGTGTTGTATTCATCAATGACGATGCAAGCAATAAGATTGAACGTGAAGAAACAACCCACAAAGACGAAAACGACAAAGTAGAAGAACACGTAAATGTTGTAATCAGCTGCCGGTTGAAGATGCTTTTCCTGCAAACAAAACCAAAATAAACCTATTAGACTGTTTAGATTTGTCTAATCGTCTTTGAGAGACGCCAAAACGTGTATATTTAAAACCAGGACTTGACGTTTTGACTCAATTCAGTCATTTTCACAAAGAGTAGACACTACCCCCAATTTTACTGAGCTGTAAAAGTCCATATCACCTAACAAAACTGGCTACGACTGGTCGAAACTAACAAAACCCTAAAATAAAAAAATAAAAATAAAAATGCCTTTAAGATATAACTTCATTTTTTACGGTTTTGTCCGTTTCGACCAGTCCTAACCAGTTTTTCCGGCAGATTTTTTAAATAGTTTTTTATAGTGAAAGCGACAAAATAAATACTGTTCCTTCTAATTGTACTTTGACATTCGAAAAAAAATAAAATTTTACGAAAAAAAAATTATTTCACATCGTTTATTATGAATAATAATAATACTTATTGGCATAATTTCGCACCGTTTATTATGAATAATAATAATACTTATTGGCATTTTGTGATCTTAGTGAACAAATTTCTGATAAGCCACAGAGAAGCGCAACAATTCGATATCGGTATAAAACAAATTCCAAATCTAAGCCTATTGCCAGCATGAATGTTCTTATTCAAATTATGACAATACCCAACAAAAAAAAGTAAAGAATTGCATAGTACGGTGGTGAAGTGCTGATGGGTTGGGTTGGATTGGAAATCTTTATTATAATGCACTGGAGAAAAATCCTTCACAGCATTATACAGTTAGAACCCACGGCATGACACCATCTTTATACTGCTCTGAAGAATTTCTCTGCCGCGAATAATAGGAAAAAAAAATCTTCATACATTGATAGCTTAAATTAGTGCATTGGAATACCAAAATCGTTCTAAATTTAGCCATATTAACTAGAGCTTGTGCGACAATGGTAAAAAAAAAAACGGAAATTTTAATACTGATTAAAATTAGTTTTTACTATCCTAAAATACTTACCTCCAGTATGTGCTAAAATCGTGTCGATTTGCTTTTCTTACCGAATTTTTAAACCTCTACTAGTTTAAAACCAGCAATGCAATCAGGTTAGCATTTCTGGCACTAGAAGCGCTGGTGTCGTGGCCTTTAATACGGCAACGTCAGCCATCTTTAAATCACTCTGTTTCGAACCAGTAGTCTACAGAAACATAGGATTCTGCGAAGTGGGGAGGCTCGGTGGGTTCTATTGGAGGTAAGTATTTTAGGATACTAAAAACTAATTTTAATCAGCGTTAAAATTTCCGTTTCTTACTGTCTGCAAAATACTAACCTCCAATATGTGCTAAATTTGTCCAACTGGTCGGTGGGACAGGACGAACCCAGTTAACTCACTTGCATTGCCTCACACACACAAGTGACACAAGAGACTTAATTAATGAAAAACAAATAGAATAAAACCCCCCTTGTCCATTCACAGGAAAGGTTTCTACTCTTCTTGGATGTTTCTCATAACCAAACGTTCCTTTGCATTGATACCATGAATTGCTTTTCTCGCCACTGTATCTAATATAGTACTGAAAATCTTTCTTGTGTCACATTTCTGTCTTGGCGAAGTGGTGCACTGACTCAACAACGCACTCAGAACTGAAAACTTTTCAGCTTTCTGCGTCAAACGCTTCTCTTTCTCATCTAGAGAAAGTTCCGTGTAAACACTGAACACTGGCTCGTGTAGTGTAGATATCTCTCCAGTATGCATCATGGGATCTCTCCCGGTTTGAATTATAGATATCTCAGAGCACTCGGAGCACTCACTGCATCCTGGGCTTATGGAGCAGGGACCCCTCTGGACGAAGTTGTAGCCACTTGTTCTTGGAACAACCGAAACACATTCATATCTCACTATCTGAGGGATACAAGTGCCTCAAGAGAAGCTGCTGCTGTGAAGCCTCATGTAGCGTCATGGAGTCGAATTGGAAATTAGGTGTGACATAACACACACGGTGAAAGTGCGTACTGGAGAGACATCTTTGCATATTGGAGAAATGCTCCACACGGCATAGTGCAGATATATATATATATATAACGTATTGGGGAGATATCAAAAGTCCTCCATGGGGAACACCCACATGAGGCTTCACTGCAGCAGCTCCTCCTGAGGCACTTGCATCCCTCAGATAGTGGGATATGAAGGTGTTTCGGTTGTTCCAAGAACAAGCGGCTACAACTTCGTCCAGAGGTGTCGCCGCTCCATAAGCCCAGGATGCAGTGTGTGCTCTGAGTTCATGAGCACGCACATTTTCTGGCAGGTCCAGGTGATTTGGTCCCAACTCATTGGCACGCCGGATCGCTTGACAGATCCATCTTCCAATCTTAGCTGGGGTCGAGGGGATTGGCAGGAGCTTGCCAGACTTTGCATTCATTTGAAGAAAAAGAGAGGTAGGCGGACCGTTCTGTCTTTGGCCTGGAATCTTGGGGACAAAATTTCTTGTAAGATAATGTCTAAGTGCTCGAATGGGGCACTGAGTCTTCTCCGTCCCCTCAGGATCCACAACAAAAGCCAAGGCCTTGATCACTAGTGGCTTCGGAGCAACGTCCGGCTTGACATTCTTGGTACGAAATTCTGCTGGAAAAGTGATGGAGACTGTCGACCAATCTCTAGCAAACCTCTAGATACCTTGTCTGCAACAACATTCAGTTTCCCCGTAATGTGCCTTGGCTGAAGGTTTAGTTGCAACAATTTGCAAAGCTGAAACAACTTGGTGGTTTCTTGCATCATTTCCACCGAGTGAGTGCCTCCGTCCTTCTTTACATAAGCAATGGCCGTCGTGTTGGCGGGACATCACTGTCACTGTCGTACCTTGCAAGAGAGCTACCAAGGAGTTGCAAGACGTATCGTGCAAAGTTCCAAGACATTGATGTGAAGAAGACGTTCATTGTCTGTCCACAGCCCAGACACTTGGTGGCCTTCTAGGTGAGCTCCCAATCTGAGGTGGACGCGTCCGTGAACAGGAGACCATCTGCAGGAGGATCTTGAATTGGAACTCCTGCCTGAATGTTGCCTGGTATTGTCCACCAACGGATGCTCTCCACTTGAAGATTGCGAAGAGAAATCCTGTCGTGCCATGACAACTGAGGCTACCATTCGATGTTCCGGAACCAATAGATTGGTTTCACTCCTCATTACCCGAACGAAACTAATTTGGCGCAAGAGTCCATGATCCCTAAGTGAGACGAGAGATCCGCAGCCAAAACGTCTTGAGCTTGAAGAAGCTTGGCCAGCCGATCTTGGAGTATCAACACTCGATCGTGCGAAGGACGGACCGTGAAGTCGTGAGTCCTGAACTTCGCTCCTAGGAACATGAAATCCCTTTCTGGAGTGAGACGAGACTTTTCTAGAAACCTTGACTCTTGAACAGGAGAAGGCATTGCCGAGTTTGTTCGAGAAGCTCTTCTTGGCTCAGAAACCAGCCAATCATCGAGGTGAGCATGGGCACAAATTTTGGCTTTGTTCAGGAATGCGAGGACAGGCCGAAGAACAGCAGTGAAGACGTGGGGACCATTCACCAACCCAACGCCCTCCTGAGTAGAGTCGGAAAAGGTGGCGAACTGACCGACAAAGAGGAATATGATGATAACCGCCCTCCAGATCTATTGAGACCGTGTAGTCGTCTACCTGAAGGGCCTCCTGAATTGACTTGATTGTCTCCACTTTGAGGGTGTTCCTTCAGAATGTGGCGATTGAGCTTTCAAGTTGAATATTAACCTGTTTCCTCCTCCACGCTTTCCAATTACCCTTGCCGGGCTCCAAATCCTCTTTTGTTGGGTTTTGCCGGTTCGATGGCTCCCTTTTGTAGAAGGATATGAATTTCTTCTTCTAGCTTCGCGTCGAAGGTGTGACTTATGATCCAGGGAGGAGGTTCCTTGGTCGTTGAAGGGATCGAAGTGAAAGGGGTACGTATTCATTCTCCACAACAGACAGAGTGAAGACAATGCCGGTTATCGGCTTCCAATTTTCGAAGTGACGACAAAGCCATCCCCGCCACCTGCCGGTGATGCGGGAGCGGATTGTAGGGAGACCGTCAATTCCTGGCTCTCCTGCTCCTGCCTCTAAAGGAGCCTCGTCCCCGTCTGAAGACTCCGCTGCCCCTACCTCTGCGCTAAGAAAGGGCGGGGCCAGGAAAGGGATTTCGGGAACGTTCCCTGTCCGGGGCCGCTGGATTTTTCTGATTCTTTTCCGGAGCAGTTTCAGTTAGCAGTTTTTCCGACTGTTACTCATGATCTTGTAATGTTTGACGGTAGAGGCCGAAACCGTACTGTCTCCATCCATCCCTTTAGTCCCCCGGAGGCATCGGTAGTGGCAAGGGCTTGGCTTTATTGTGAAGTTCTGAAGCCAAATCAAGTAATTTGCCTTCAAAAAGATTGTCCGATTTATGGATTGGCAGTAGACGAAGCTGACTGATTACGTTGGATGGAGTATTAACTACAGACTGCAAAGCAGCATCCCGTCGGCGAAAACCCCACACAAACCCGTCTTTTTGGAAGGAAAATGCTCGTTTCGTAAGATTGCAGAAATCATCTTCATGCGCTTGACCTGGATGATCAGGCGTCGAGTTGACAATTTTCTTGACCGCAGCCGCCGATGCAGAAAAGGCATTTTCAGCGTGAGCAAAAGCCCTCAGAGCATTTTGCAAAATCGCCTCATCTCCTTCATAGAAGGACCAAAATTGCGCTAGGCATCTTCAGAGTCGAATTTGCTTCCATGGGTTGGGCAGTGTGCAGGTATTCTGCTGCTTCTAACATCTCGTAGCTTTTTTTCCAGAGGCTCCCTTCTCCGTCAAATTGAAGAAAAAATTTCAAACTTGGGTCATTAGGTGGAGACGGTTTGGAAGTCCAAAGCGCCTTTCCGTGTGAGGCTTTCTTGATTTAGAAGATGCCGAAACTCAACCTCAGACTGTGGGGTGTGAATGGGAGCTACCAACGCTCCCCCAGAATTCACCAGTGGCTCAGTGGTCCTCCAGATCGGCCTCCGGCGGGATGAATTGTCTGCAATACTTCGAGTCTTTGAGGTTGTGAAACAAAACGGCCGAAAAATCTTCCCACGCTACAAAATCGGGTCCTTTGTCAAAAATGTCCTCTTTCATGGAAGTCGAATGGGGTAACACAACACTCTGCTACAGTGGCTTGCAGAAAAAATAATCCGACTCACTCGAGTCACCTGGATAACCAGAGTCTTCTTGCCTGTCATACTCTTGAATCCCATTCCAGCAGTCGAATTTTATGAGGCCTTCCGACGAATCATTTCCGTACAATGCTTAGAAGAATTATGGGAATCGCCACCGAGATCCATGACGAGATCTGCACAACTGCTCACAATGTTCATGAACTGCAGGGGCCTGGTGCGGCAAAACCATGTCAAAATCCGAAGCACTACGGCGATGGGAACAGGGGTGCAGCGAAGTGGCAAACTGCTCCTTCAGTAGCAAGGAACGCTGGCGAACCGGAGTGAGCAGACTTCGACAACTTACTTCGTCTCATTTCAGACAACTTCTCCACTTCGACCGGCGCTTCATGGTGTTCACCGTGTTCCGAGCATGGTTCACTTTTCTTCTTTGGAGAGCGTGTGGCTGAAACGCCTTTTTTGTTGTTTTCTCCATCATGGGATTTTTTCTATGGGCTGACTCCAAGTTTTTATTTCCGTTCGCACGTTTGGAGTGAGAGTTGCTCGTATGTCTACTAGATTCTCGTGCAACTTTGCCCTGCACTGCAAGCTTCGGCCCATTCGCGTCTGCTTGCTGTCATGCTGCCACAGACCCAAAGTTGTCACCTTCCACCACAGACTTTTTACCTACATCATTGCTCCTCACTTTCTTTAATTTCGAAGCATCATCTGTCGTCCTACTGCCTGAAACATCCGTCCGAACAGCCACTGACTTGCTTGGAAAAGCGCTGGCAGAAAAATTTACCTTCCCAACTCGTAGATGGCACAGACGCAGGTGGCGAAGCGAAGTGGCGAACTGCATCGGCGTGGCGAAGTGCATCGGTCTTGCGGCGATCCTCCATTGCACCCATGAACGTTAACATTTTTTTCTCCAAAGCAGCAAAACCCTCTTCGTTAGATTTGCTGTTTTCAGCACTCATTTCAAATATTAAAATCCAGTTTGCTTGCATCCCGCACTGCATTCACAATAATTTGAAGGTTATTTGGATCTATTGGTGATTTGCCTAAGATCGCTGAAACTGCCGGTGACGAGGAAGTGTTCCCAGCATCGGACACGTTACGGTTAACGTTAGGCTTAACCGCACTATTCTTGGAGATCGTTTCTTCCACCAGAAACACAATCGGTGCATCCAAATTAGTACTCAAAGCATCTAACCTGCGATCAAGAGGTGTCTTTACACTGGCCGATGACGAAACAGAGGCAGACAAACGAGCCTTTTCCAACTGAAGCCGTTTTGCACTGACTTATGCCACGTTTTCAACATTTTCTTCTTAGTCTTTTCATCGTGAAGATCACAAATAGCACAAGTCGATTCGGTAAAATTGCAGGGCCTACATTTCCGATAAGCAGGATGTTCATCATTGGGTGTTTTTTGGCATGAACACGTCGGGAAATCACCCGGCTCGAAGCTTCCCAAAGTCCATGGCCGCGAATTCGGGGCAAAGTGGCGTACCACGTGAAAAGCAAGACATGCGTTACAATACGTGTTACTGATACGAGTACCCGAAATCACCAAGTGTTTTAAACGTGGCTGACGTGCCTTATTAAAGGCCATGACATCAGCGCTCCTAGCGCCCGAAAGGATAACCTCATTGCATTGCTGGTTTTAAACTAGTAGGGGTTTAAAAATTCGGGTAAAAAAAGCAAATCAAGACGATTTTAGCACATACTGGAGGTTAGTACTTTGTAGATACTAAGAAACTAAAATCATTTAGTTGTGTGAATGGACAGTTACAAGCAGCAGTAATGTATATGGCCTTAATCGCATCATCAGGCGACTTTCTTTTTTCCCCTTATAGTCCCATTACCTTAGCGGGTTGCGGGATTCGATCCTGCGTTTACTTGAAACCGCTTACCGACGTCGTTCAGTTCCCCAGGGACCCCTCACAACGTTGCGCGGTACGCATTGGGGCTTAAGCTCACTTCACACGTCACCACTCAGTGGCGCTCCACCAGCACCGATCTTCTGTGGCTCCTAGTGCTGCTGTTTTACCACACGTGTGAGCGTTCCTACTCTGTTCTATGCTCTGCTATAGTGGCGCTTCTAAGAAATGCCGCTGAGTGATGACGTATGAAGCGAGCTTAGATCTTTTTCCTTATGCTGGGTGGTGCGCTCGAAAGTCGTCTGTTGATACGAATGAGTTCTAACAGTAATTACTTGAGTTACTAAATACATTTTTTCAAAAATTCAAAACTTACTTCTCGGCTATCCACAGCACTCTGAATCAAACCGATCCACCCTTTCATAGTGGCCTATACAGTTAGCAAAAAAATAAAATTAATTAAAAAATTTACATACTGTGGTACATTTTATGCTAAATTCGAGTAAATAAATTTACGCAAAATATAAAGGAAAGAGGATAACAAACTGAGAAATAATGCAGTACGGTAAGCCACCCTTTTTCACTTCCGTTTCGTCGCAGTGGTACACTACCCGGATTATAAATGGCAACCCAATCTGCCACTGACTTAGCGCCTTTAGGAGGGATTGAGGAGTGGCCATATCGATAAAGGCACTATGTCAGTGATCTGGGGGCTGATTGGGTTGCCAGTTCGAATCTGGGCCATGCTGCTCCGATGAAACGTAAGGGCATAAAAATGTAGCGTACTGTTAGTTCTAGTTCATGCTTTTCGATATTTGGCTTATTTTCCTCTTTTATACTTACAATCTGGCACAATGACAGAAGTGCGCTTCCCACATTATTAAACGTGAAATTGGGCTCCTCCCATGTGTAGTTGTTTGGGTGTTCAAGGCATTCGGATTTCGTATTAATTTCATGCATGGCTAACCTTGAACCGTCCTGATCAACACAAGACTCAAATTTTCCTCCAAACAAAGCCACACCAATTATTGCGAAAGGTAGCCATATGGAGAAACAGAACATCAGTACACACAGGAAAACCGGGACACAGCGTAGTAAAACCTCAGCCATAACCTGAAACAAATAATTAAAAAAAAAATCTAAGTTGAAGTTTGTACATTTTCCTAATACTGTAGGCACATTTCGACTGTCTAAAAATAAGTTATAGTATAATCAACACGATTGTATAAACGTCCGAGGGATGCTGGACGAAGTATTCAAGCCCTAACATCGCTGCCACTTTTGACTCCCTCTTTATGACACTTCTCCAGTGTTGCGTAGTTGTTTGTATCCGTATAACAACTTTAAAGTGCGTTCAACTTAACGGATCAATACTAGTGATCTTCTAGATACGATTTAATTTACAACAATGATTTGTAAAAACAATTTGACTATGATTTATCGATTAATGTCTTCAGGAAGCTTTGTAATTGGATATTATTGTCCGACTTTCGTCATCTTTTTTCAATATTGAGTTCGTTGTTAATCCTTGCTCCCTTCTGTTGGTGCATTTCATACTCTCCTTATGACCGTATTAATTAAATCTTTTGATCTCTCTGCTCTTCTGCTCCCTCAGTATAAGACGCGTGAATGGGAAGTAAGAGCTCCGTCATTTTGTCATGGTGTTAACTACCTATTTTCTTCCAATGAAGAGACTGTTTCTTATGACTTTGCTGTACACTCACTAAGGTACCAAACGTTAAAGCCTTCAACTACGCAGAATAATGGGAACCTGCTAGATCGTTTAAACTTAATGCTGTAAAAGCCAGGCAGCTGTAATATTAATGTTGAACAACCAGCTTACATCATTTGAGAAGAAGGGAAGAAAAAATGAGAGTGAGCCACCAACAGTGAATGTACCCTGCAGTTGAAGAATAACTAGGCGTTTATTAAATAACCTACTTGGACCAAATTCCATAGTTTTGAATCGTGACTTGCAAACGATCCACTAAGCTGATCCCGACCTCCTAGCAACTCTGTAATGGCTGACATGTACGGCAATACCTTGCCTTTGACATGGCTGTTGTGCGCCGTTAACTACCGTGCACATGTGGGAGTTGACCAAGCACCAACAACCGGGTAATGAGCGAGTCCCACTGTTAAACCAGTTAGATCCTGATCGCGCCAGTTAGACCGTTATGTGATGTAAAGTCTCGGGCAGGATTTATTGTTCGCGGCGCGTATAAACACGGCTGACTGAGTGAAAGATCCTCAATTAGTGTTGGGAGCCCGACCTGCAAGTTGGACTCCTAAAATTTTCCAGGACTTGTACAGGCTGCAACCTGGACCTAGTGCTTAATATGTGGTATACTGTGTATAGTCCCCTAGCAGTAAGGAATGTACTGGACTCGAGTTCTTGAACTTGAAACCTCTTGTCCATTCCATGAGTACTTACAACTCGTCGGCGCTTTTCCTTCTTATCAACTTTGAACATCCAGGATAGACCTGTGGAACACATTCTATTACCCCTTGCGAGGGTCAACCGCTCTCTGCCAGCGAGGACTAACAGCCTCACTAATGGATGAGTCTAGCCCTGACACAATTACCAATGATCATCAACATTCCTTCCTACAATACACGTTTCTATTTTAGATGGAATTGTGTGTTTTTGACATTAACTCTTGAAGAAGATTCTATTATAATTTTAAGCATTCTACGAATTGTTCCATCGTATGCAATGGGCGAATAACACCTTAAAATGGTTTTTTTCCGTCGCAACGGACTGAAACATTAGGCTAGAGTTGGGTGACATTAGATAGGACTTCGTCGTATGACTTTGTACCCTCTGAATCCAAACCTATCTGCACCTAAGTGATCCACCAGGGACTGAACTTTATGGCACTCAATACAGACACCATGTGGCATACGGGTACATTAGCAGAAATAAAAATGTCATACATATTTTGTCATAGCTAAAATTATTCTAATCACTAGTTGTTCATTCGTCAAAATCTATGTTCCTAAATCTCCCATCATATTATGTGTGATTCAATGCATGGCTGCAAAGCTTTACTTAATGAGTATTTTAGTTTAAAACGGTAATTTAAGTTAACATAAAATGCGTATGCTTTTCGTGCCACCCTGTTCAACCAATATGCATTCAACGGTTTTGACAATATCACCCATTCGACAGCTTGTAAAGTTGCTACAAAATTAATATCAGAAAAGTTTTACTTACACGTAAGCCACTAATACGACCTACTAAACGGAGAGGTCGGAGGGCTTGAAATGCTTTCAAAATAGGTCTTCCACCATTTGCAGCAGAATATATAAATATAATTAGTGAGTTCTAAAAATGGAAAAAAAATAAACGACATCAGAAAAGACCTTAAACCTAAGAAGTCAATGCGGTGTCCAATAATACCTTCACGACTGGCATTTCTTACCATTATTATGACAAACTCCAGAACGCACCAGCCATGTGTAAAAAAACACTTCAGTCCAATTTCCAACCATGCCATGAGCATGTCGACCAAGAATATCATTTCAAACGTAAATATAACCCAATGAATTGTACATTCGCGACTGGAGTCTTTCTTCAGCGTTTGGTCTTCCATTGCCTGAAGTCAAAAATGTGAAACTCTAATTGCAAAACTATGTAAAACGCAATAGACTACAAATAAAAATTCAGGAAATTTAACTTTCGTGTATACAGAGTGTATTAAAAGTCGGGGGGGGGGGGGGGGACACCTCTCTGCCATTCCAAATCTACTTACACAAGCCTCAAGAAAAAGTACATACTTCAGTTATGGTTCTGCGGACATGTAGCCTAATGATGGTACTTTTAAGTTATGGCTCTGCAGACATGCAGCCTAATGATGGTAATTTTAAGTTATCGCTCTGCGGACATGTAGCC
>JAHWFP010100658.1:11318-25072 GCA_023313725.1 Lithobius niger | reverse complement strand
GTTCTTTTTGCCGAAAGTGTTTCCATATTTTGTAGCGTGAACGAGCCCTTATATTGAAGATGGTTTGGCGCGAATGGAAGGTCTTTCCCAACAAGAACGCAACAAGGACAGAACTCTATGCACGAACTGTCTTGTTGGACAATTTCTTCATTCATGTGCGGATTGTTAAATGTTTATTTTTGTAAATTGCGTTATGTCTAAGGAAGAAGTAAAGAAGTTTGAATTTAACAAGTCTGCAGTGAACCCTTGAAATTACAAATGCCTCCCCCAACGTCAAACCATAATAGGCACGTATTGGGGTTAAAGAGTGTTGAATACCAAATTTCATTCGTATCTGTTGCATAATTTATTTTATTTGAGAGGAATTAGTCAGTAGTCAGAATGTAGTAGTCAGCTGAAATTAACAATCTTCACGCACTTTTATCACACTGATACAGATTGTGCACTTGATTGAAATACAACTATTGCTCGTCAGGGCACAAAGACTGCTCATTTTCAACAATTTTCAAGCTGTTTAGTCGCAAAGGTATTTTATCCTTACCACCGTGAAACGCGCTCAGCTCTGGTTTCTGTTAAAGTTCCAAAAGCTAGTGGCCATGCTACAACAATGCAGGAATTAAACAATGACCTTCTTACAATGAAGTTACAATGACGTGTGACAATTATTAAATTTAGCGGGCGGATCACTAGCGTGGTCCTTGATTTCTGTGATGCTGATGTTTACATGTCTTTTTCTCGTAACTGATCATTTAGAGCATTAGGTTTTTAAGGCTTGCGTTTTAATACGTTTTAGCATTGTTTTAATACTAACACATGAACACCTAAAAAATACAGCTGCTTAACACTAACCGAACATTATCAGTTATCACCCATGTCAATGTCATAACAAAATATTAATGAAATACAAGTTTTATTGACATTTCCTATATACATTTCCTAGTCGATGAAAGTTAGAATTTCATCTTATTTCTGATACTGATGGTAAAAGTATAATAGCTTTGATGATTGCGAATGGTATAAATACAAAGGGTTTTGGTAACTGTAGGAATCGTAAATTATAAGATTTTAATGCTTATGGTAGCTTTCATGGTGTCCATAGCTCGGCTTGTATTCGTCATGTTTGTATCCTCCCTTGTAGTCTACATCAGCATGGAATCCATAATGTTCAGCCTTGTATTTGACAATACGTGTTTTTCCATCAGGTTGTTCCAGAGTATAAGTGCCATACACGTTCTTGCCATCCTTATATTCTTCACGGGATTGGTAGTTGTAGTGTTTGGGGTCTTTGATGTCATATTTGAATTTGTAGTCGATGTTCTACACAAAATAAAAAATAAAACAAAGAAAAGATTTAAATATGTGACAGTCAACCAGATTACGAGTCTAAAAGCACTTATCGACTCTTGAGTGGATTTGTCATTGACTGGAATATTTACTTGAATTTAAATTATACTGCCCGACATTTTTTTATATTTCAGGCAACCAGTTTTTAACTTTTCCTTACACTATAAATACGATGGGCACGCCATTGTGAACCAACTTAGTCCCCACGCTAGTTTTGTAACAATATACAGTTGTGTAGTAGCAGTAGGTGCGGAGATTTTACTGGTAGTCTACATAGCGATATGTCCTGCCAGTGCACGTTAATTTCGTAGTGTACCTAATGATCGAAATCATCATCGCAGAAACCATTGTCACCATTTTCATGTTCAGTAGCAGCCATTTTTTTTTTTAAACTGAAGATCAGCTGAATTGCAAAATATTAGCTCTATTGCAGTTTTACCCGTAAGTAGGAAAACAAACACCCAGTAGTAATACAACGAGTATAGAGCAGTGACATTTGCCGCCATATTAGCACCAGATTGGCACCAGGATCGGTTTTGGAGGGCATAACTACAAGGTGCACTACATAAAAATGGAAGGAAAAACAACAGAAGAGCGGATTTTTTAGGCCTAAAATAACGTTGTTTTCTCCAACAACAAAAATCGCGCGTTTTAGGTCTAAGAAATCACTCTTCACAGCATCGGCTTCAGTGTGACGCCCTTCTGTTTCTCTCTGAAGTGCCCCTTGCAGCTAACCCATTAAGGCTCCAGCATAGAGTTATATACAATAATACTACGTCGTATCAATGCTCTATAGGTTGATAATCCAAAACCTTTTCCTAGTCATGGGTTAAGTTCTCTATTTTACAGTATTTCAGAAAAAAATTGACTATTTTTTACCGAAACTGGTCTTCTAAGGTAACGAAAAACTTTTACTTTTATGGTCAATGCAAAATATTCCATCGATGTTTTTATAAAAGAGTACCAGTATAAGAATATTTTCTTTTGTTGGTACTTATTCAGTTACAATTTTGGTTAAAAAACGTGTAAATATACCATCGGTTCATAAACCTGCAATATTTATTTATTTTTTATTATTGTTCACGTTATTCAGTCACATCGTTTAGCTATTTTATTCTTTTACTGCATTGTCTGTTGTAAAAAGGGTTAATGCTTTTTTATTTGTATACCATCCCAACTTGATTTTCCTTTTTCCTGTGTTACTCACGTCGTGATGGTCGTGATAATCGTTTCCGTGGTGGTTGCCGTGGTAGCCATGGTGTTCGTGGTGATCATCATGGTGACCGGCGTGGTATTCTTGATGCCCGTGATGGTAATCATTATGTCCGTCGTGATGGTAAACGTGAGAATGGCTGTGATGCAATGGGCTGCTAACTGCGAAAGCCACGAGGGCAGAAATGAGGACAAACTGAAACAAAATAAAACTTTTTCTTAGGAAAAACAGCAAATTTGGGAATGAACCAGTCGCAGCTGTTGAAAAATCCACCGTTATATGAGGGTTGAAAAAATCGAAGACTCGAATTCTTTTACGGAAAGCTAATTCGGTAGCATTTTTAAAAGGCGTCCAAGGTCTCATAACCATCCACCATGTTGCATGGTCATTGACAGAGCTGCGCCAATGTCATTAGAAATTAAAACACTCTTCTGAATTTAGGTTGGCGGTTACTTTCAGAATGAGTTGGCCGACGATTAAAGCCAAAGAACAACGGAAATAGGTTTGAACCTATTTCATATCATATCATGTCATGTCATGTCATGTCATGTCATATCATAACGTAGTACTTTGGTGATTTGTTTCTTTCCCAGCCAAATGTGTGGAGACAGAAGTAGAGTGAGACAGTTTTGCTAAGTAATTCAAACCTGAAATTCTACTATCGACAATCGATAGGAGTCCGAGACATTCACAGGGCCCTTTTTATCCAGGAAATGCCCAAATTGACTGTCGTCAGTATTAACCTCAGAATCACTAGCATGGGAAGTAATGGTGGTAACCATCAGGAAACCATCCTTTTCCTTACCCCCTACTCCCCCCCCCCCCCTAAAAAAAAACCCAACATTACTGGTAGGTATAAAAATTAAGAAATGTGGACGTTGCAATGATTAGCAACGCTTAAAAAAATCAAAACCTTTCATGCTAAAGCTTCAGAAAGAAAAATAATTTGCTTTATAAGTGGAATCTCCGTTGGCCAAATTGTTATAATCTTTTCTACCCAACTTTCACTTACTTGAAGAACCATGATGCGAATGGAGTGCTGGTCAGCAGAGAAGTGATAATCGGGAGTTGCTAACCTTTCTATTTATATAATTCCATGGAAATAGTGGACATTCCACGCATCTGGTTACTTTTCAAGAGCACTCGATGTCCAGTGAAAGTCATGGCTACTTCCTCACTTCCTCTGTAGGTCAATGGGTATCAAGGCCGTTTGTTACCAGTTGGAAAGTAACACATTATGTAATGTTTTTTCACTTTCGAAAAGGGAAAGAAATAATAATCGCCCGAACGTTAGCGTCTTGCGTTTTACAATCTTTACTAGCACGTCCCGACTTTACATGCAAAGCACATACTCATCTATTAAACCAAACGTATCGTCGGGGGTTGCAGTTCAATGATTTGTGTTCTTACTGCAGCTTCATTTGACTAGGTAACTAGTCTTATGCAGAGCAAACTGACTATCATAGCTTTGATTCCTTGTGTGATTCCTTGTTATTGATTTTCACTTATTTTTGGACACTGAAACTAATGGTGAAAACCGTCTGTAGTTATCTGGTGACGTTCCATGCAAGACGGGCTCACTTGTCAGCCACTTCCGGCTACTTTTTTGCCACCACGGATGAAAATGTTGAGGCGCACACCTCTATCACGCACTGGAACAACGGTCTATATTATAATCTAAAAACAGTAACCATCTTAACAGCCGGTTAAAAAGTGGTTTTAGGCCTAGTTTTGGATCTTAGGCGTAATTTTCAGCTTTTAGGCCTAATTATTACCAGCCTTTTTTCTTGATGGTTTTCGTCGTCGTTTCCATCTTCCGCATGACATTGTGCGTCAATTGGGCGATAAGTCTGTTCTCCTGTCCGGTGTTTTTCAATTTTTGCAGGAGGTACAGATGTATGACAAGATTTAGATTAGGGGTTTGAATAATATCTCTGTAATGTGTGGTGCAGTGGCAACCCGGACCACGGCACTGTGACTGAGGTTGGCGCTAATGACCAAGCTGTCGACGCGCCATTAAGCCTCATCTCCCCCCCCCCCCTTTTTTATTTCTTCATTAGCAGCTAACGGAGAATTGGGATCGAGTGTTGGCCTATATTCTTTCATGCAACATGGTGTCGAGATCCGAAAGTGTGTCATTAACGAAATAATTTTTTTTTACGGATACGTGTCTTCCTGCAGTGGGTAAATGCGACGATCAAATGCTATTATTTTATTTAGTTACGTCGAGAGAGCCTATTAGCTATAAGGACGCAACGATGTTTAAATTTCTAGCAAATTTTTTTAAAGTCTACGTGACTACCACTGAAAAAAGGAGACGGACGCATGGACGTACTGACAAAGTCGTTGCTATGTTCTTCCTAGACGTTTCGGCTGTACATAAGACTAAAACGGGAAAAAAGACGTTTGAATACAGCAGTTAGGTTTCACGTGAACTAAACAGTGCAGCAACACTGCGGTGCCTGAGACCTAACAGGAAAGGTTTTGTGTGTTCCTTTGCTATATTGACTTCGGATAAGTTGAACCTTACATTAAACATACTAGTTTCGTTTTTGTTTTCTAATATATTTCTTTGTTAATGCACTTGTACAATTTAAAGAGTGTAGGAAATGATCCTTAACTAAAAAGGCACCCACTGACGGGCAAAGAATCGCAAGTACATAAAAGCAATAGCACCTTTAATTTTCGGCCAAATAAAAAACCTCCACGCCTTGATCACAAAAAACATAAAAAACGGTACAAATCTGAGAGCTTGTAAGCCCTCTCGTCAAGCCACATACAAAGACGATGGGGTGCCTTTTTAGTTAACCATCCAAACTCGCAAAACGACGTATCACGAAATGATCCTGCCTGACTTCCCGTAAAACGTTTTACTCGCCCTAAACCAAAAGTTTTTCCCTTAGAAAGTATGCTATCACTCCTGCCAACGAACAACCGCCAAGCTAAACCCTCGGACCATTAGATTAATGAAAAACCTGTCCATTGGCATAATCGTTATCAATGATTAACTTTTTCATTTAACGTCTGAAGTAACAATCGAAGGGATTAGCTTGGTGGTTGTCCATTGGCGGAGGTGATATCACTATTTTCTAAAGGGAAAATTTTTCGGTTAGGGTTGGTACACCATGTATCAACTTGGTGGCAGCTATGTTTACTGATATCAATCAATACTTTCATTGGCTGAAACTTGGCGGGTTCGTTTAGCCTTGCGGCTTTGTTTCTGATATCACCTATTCTTGTTTTTTTTTTTTTTGGTGGGGGCGGGAGGGTGGGGGGTGATATCTTATTTTTGCCAGTGCCCAGTTAGCAGTACAGTCATTTTTTTTCCCGTTGGTGTTGGGGGTGATATGACGCCTTTTTTGGGGGGACACCTTTCGTCACCATGTGGAAAACTTGGTGGCAGCCATTTCTGTTCTGATATCACGTCTGTCTCTGGATGAGAATTTGCAGATTCTTCCATCTTTGTGGCTTTTGTTTATTGATATTCTTTTTTTTTTGTATTTTTATTTTGTTGCATCTTATTTTTGTAAATGTCTACTTAGTGGTTTAATCATTTTTCGTAATTGAGCAACGATTTTTTATGCGTTTTTTTTGTGCATTTTTCATAATGAACTTATGCTCAATTACCAGTTGTTTCCCTATTTTTACTAATTAAATGCACTTTTCATCTCTGTACGTCCTTATTTGCTTCACTAGTGACGAAAATCGAAAGTTTGCTTCGCATTTTAATACATTTCTTATGAACCCAAAAGGTTGCAACTGTTATACTAGTATCTAGACACATGCTGGTGTGTCGAGCCAAGTTAGGCAACAACCATCACAGCAAACATCACATCAATTCAATTGTCAAGATTGTAAACCATTGTAGCGCGGCGCCATAGCGTCAGTGTCTTATATCTTGAAGCATAGTTGGGCACATTTCAGGTACTTGGGGAAAAATAATAATGCGGTACAAAAGCTTAAGTTGTGTTCAAATCAAGAGCAATGACCCACCTGACAAAAATTAACTTATGTAGGAATGCCGGCTAAGCTGCTTTCAATGCAAAATCTGACCCTCAATAACGTTGAAAATGTGTAACTAGCTAGCTACTAGCGAGCTAGCTAACTAATTCTAGTCAGCTAATCCCATGTTAATTTCCATAGGGTGATTATTCATCGATACCGAGATAACGGGAAGGCTTCCAGCTATGAAATTAGACAAATGGCTGCAGTACGATACGAACTGCGTACTTTTTAAGGTTTGGAGCCTACGGGTGTAACGAGGATGGCGTAGGATGGCGCGTAAGTACGAAAGTATTGTTATAACCATTGTTAGTATTGTCGGCATCGTCTCTCATTGGACAACCAAAGTTCGGACAATTAGAACGTGTATACGTGCGTGCCTAGAAACACACTAGTGAAGAACAATAAATCTAAACAACGTAGCCAAAAAAAATTGTATTCACGTCCAATTCACGAAAAATAAACCAACTCTAAAAACAAAGCAAAATAAACAAAGCCAAAAACTGGTGAAGAAGCCACCAAGTTGAGAGTGGTTCACCCCTTCAAAGGAGTGATATCAACACACCAAAACTAACGGAATAAAACAAATTACAACAAAATTAAAACCAAACCAAAAACCTATAAAGAGGTGACCAAGTTAAGAATGGTTCGGCCTATAGGCAAAAGGTAGTAGCAAATTGTTGAAAACCAATTTCTTGTTGACGTGCCACTTTATTGCACATCTGCACGGTAGTGGAGTTGAGTCAATAGACAATTAAAAAAAAAAGGAGTGATATCATATAAAAAACCAAAACTGGTAAAAGGGGCCGCCAAGTTCCGAATGGTTCGGCCCTTCAAAGGAGTGATATCAACACACTAAAACATTCGCCAACTTAATCGCACGGAATAATACTTTGGACGTTAAATGAAAACTTGAACATTGCTTCCGAAAGTAGCATTGTTATAGTTTTCATTTAACATTCGAACTATTAAGCGGTGCGATTAAATTGCCGAACGTTTTGGTGTGTTGATATGACTCCTTTGAAGGGCCGAACCATTCGGAACTTGACGGCCCCTTTTACCAGTTGTGGTTTTTGATATGATAAACAATTAACAGTGCGTGAGTTGTATATGAACACTTTTCACTCTGACGTAATAAGCTCTGTCTCTATAATGTGTGGTGCAGTGGCAACCCGGACCACTGCACTGTGACTGAGGTTGGCGCTAATGACCAAGCTGTCGACGCGCCATTAAGCCTCATCCCCCCCCCCCCCATGATAAGAGCAGTGTTTTCTTTAGATGTAATGCAGTCAGCGTCCTTGTCGTCATGATTCAGCGTTTCCCACACAGGAAATACCTTTTCATTTGTCTTGCTTTAACATTGTTACTAACAATGGGGGGGGGGGGGGGACGAATTATTGGTTGACAAGTGGAGTGCTCCCAACAATCTTTGCCGTTAGCTCGTCTCAAACAATAAAACCATAAAACCATAAAAAGGCACGATTCCCAGTCAAATGTGAACTGAATGGCAAATTTTATCCAGATCTGTAGCATAAAACATTTTATTTAATTGGAAGAACTTTTTATCATTACTACATTCCGTTTCTGAAAATCAACGATCTTCACACTTTTTTCCCACCTACGCAAGTGACACATTTTATTGAAAGGGCGCAAAGACCGCCTATTTCACGAAATTCAAGGCATATTTATTTACCCGCACCATCGTCAAATTGCAAAAATCGTGAATCCATGAATTTCAGAAATAAAAAAAACCAAAACAGAAAAATGTAAGAATTAAATTGACAGTTTTAAATTTATTGCACTAAAAATTGTATAATTCAAAATTTAAAGATATAAAAGTTAAAGTTTAAATTTAAATTTTGTAAACCGTAATTTAAAATACCTTTGAATGTAAAACCGACATATCAAACGCATGAGTATAAAGCCACACGTTTTTGTAGGTGACCGCAATTATTACGTAATCAGTGGCCGGCAATTATTACATAATCAGAACTTCACATCAAGCTGCGGCAGGCATAATTGCAAAAATGTCTTTGGTTGTCCTTGGTGTCCTACCTAAAGCTTTTTTACAACAATTTTTTTTACGTTTATGTTGTCAAGGGTTGAGCGTATAAGATGTATTATGACACATCAAACCGCGGTCATAGCCACGGTTTAATTTTCTATCTCGTATTAATTACAGTTGTATCTTAAGTTAAAAACGTCTCCGTAGTTCTTCGATCTTTTCCAGAGGGGGCAGATCTTCCCGCACCCCTATTCCGTCTCTGTAATGTGTGGTGCAGTGGCAACCCGGACCACTGCACTGTGACTGAGGTTGGCGCTAATGACCAAGTTGTCGACGCGCCATTAAGCCTCAATCCCCCCCCCCCATTCCAACCCTTCTGCTACACAATGCCCTGTTCTATAGGCAATCAATATTTTTTGCTTAAAAGTCTCCTAGAAGTTCGAGTGCAGTGGTACTTAGCCAATAACTGTAACTAAAAAAGAACGCAAAGGAATGGGAAGCTGCGCCTAAGTTGCGTAACTAATCCGTCTCGGAATTATGGCTATAAAACGACTATGAAAGCGACACAACACACCTCATGAACTTGAAAACTGCAGACATTCCCTTTCAAGTCACAGTTGAACGATATGAATTTACTCCGCGAAATTCCATTCCTATTATTCCCCGAAATATTTATGGCGGCCGCCTATATTTCCCGTCGTTCGTTTTCAGACCGAGACTTCAAAATGGTGGAACTTTTGTTTTCCTATAAAAGGAGCATTACAAAAAATTGAAGACAAAACACGACTCACAGTCATAACAGCAAGATCTCACTACAGTACAGGATTAACTCTTCAGTCTCAACATGAAGGTGGTAAGTTACTTTCTTTGGACTAAAAAAGGTAGAAGTAGAAATCCGTAAAGGTTGGGCCTCGAGCTGAAATTACCTCCCGCCGTCTCACTAAAGTTTACATCTAACTATACCTGAGAGTCAGTTCAGGGACGGACTGGCCCATCAGCTTAAGTGGCGATCCCCCCCCCCCCCCCCAGTGGCAACCGGTTTGAAAGCAGGTGATTCTCGTCTGTCTAAATCAAAATTAAATAATTAAAAATTGCCTATCGAAGGACTGAAAAAACATAGCGTAACTAATCTGAAAGGTTTGCTGCCAAGGTAGGAAACCATTATATTATTTCTATTTTTATTTTTACCTACTAAAATTTAAAAAAATAAATAAAACTTTAACATCAATCTGATTTCTTCCCCGTGGCCCCACCCTGCGAACTTGTTTTGGGAGATAACTAACCCCTCTCGCAACTTAGGAATCAAACGTTTTTTACCAAACCAGGGTCAAATATCCTCAATCCACCAATCATTCATTCACTTTCTATCTCGGTTGTGTCAAGTTTCTGCGCAGTTGCTTTGAGCACTAACACTGTGCTGCGCTCCGTTCCTAAGATGGCATCTCGCCATTATTACGACCTCAGCCAAAAAGGCATAACCCGAAATCAGAAGCAGACATCAATGCATTTTCAGAGCACATTAAGGCAAACCAAGGTGACATCGCTGTTGCGATGTTGTGGTGAATTAACTGTTATTGCAGGAAGCAGTGTCTGTTGGTTCAGACCAGACCAGTCCAGACCACACCAAACCCACATGTTCTGCGTGTAGATGCGCTCAAACACGTGTGGTGATTAGTTATCAAGAGGAACTGTGGCATATTTCAGCTAGATGTAAATAGCGACTTGCATAGTTAAGGTGTAAATAACATTATAACATTATAACATCCAGCGACTGAGTTGGTTAATTTCATGCAGTTGTATCAATCCATGCCAAAAAGAGAAAGAATTCCATCGAAGAAACAAGTTTTATGTATCCTTCTGAACTCTCGTTACATCTTTAGAGTGTTAACGTTGGCGCCATATTGAAATTTTAGCCTAGTTGTAGATTCTAGACAGCATAATTGCGTTGCATAGGCCTTTAGGACGCAGTTATGCAATGATCTAGCATAGCGATGGAAAAGGTAAGCACTATACTAGCTGGGGTTGGTTATGAAATGTGTACAGTCAATCACTCCGACACAAGAAGAAAATGTAAGGTAAAGAAGTAATTTTCGAGAAGTCACTTCTGGGTTCTCTTTTTTTATGTGGCTTGTTACGATTTAGGGAGCCCAAAAATGGAGGCCGTGTGAGAATGGATGGTCTCGTGTGCCATACGCGAGATCGTAGCATAAATATGCCTTAAGGCTGCGTTTATTTAAAAAGAATGCATGGCATGCTCGCAACCAGAAACTATTTAAACTTAAAATTTCATATGGCGGCGGGTTAGTTGTTGATTAGCAGAACTGGTAAAATGTCTTGAAATTCTGAAAACTTAAATAGTTAAAAAAAAAGACCTTTGCAGTAACGAAAGCTGAAAATTCACACGCGTTAGCTACTCATTTAAGTTAGTTTCAAATCCAGAACCAAGTAAAATTACGAATAATACATGGGCCATGTCACTAACCTAATCCGTTTTAATTCCTTTCCAGATCATTGTCCTCCTTGCTCTTGTAGCTGCTGCAGTTGCCAGTGACTATCACCATTCACACCATGACGATCATCACCACTACGCACCAACCAAATACTATTACGACGTTCCTGCTTATGGTCACTATGGCGATCATGCAAATGTAAGTTAAATAAATTCTGAAGCTTTTAAGTCGTCGCCAAAACATATAAATACTTTCAAGTCACTAAATACTGTAATTGATTAACGAAAACAGCAGCAGTTCTGCCGCCAGATTGGACTGAACTATAAGTTTCGTGATGCGCACGTCATGATACAGTGCCTTTGCAATCCATCGTTTCCAGTCGGTAGAAAATGTATAAAAATTAACAGAAAATAAAAGATTAACATTACACAAGAGTAATTTTGTTGGAATGACTTTTGGGAACGTTTTTACCACATTTATCTGAATTGGTAGTCGTTTTCATTTATTGTCTGTATTTCATTTCAAATCAACGTATTGTCCATTTTCAGACTTACGTCGACCGCGAGCCCCACAGTGTCCATTACGATCTCAAGGAACATGGACCCCACGGATCCAGTCAATATGTTAACTTCCACCAGAAATTCGGCAAAGGTTACTAGGTGAGCTTAGATTTGACACCTATTTGTCCCATTTTGTCGTACTGTGTCCGACAATAAAACTTTATTAATGACACTTGAAGCTGTTACGGAAGTGAAAAGTTTGCACTTATCTTCATCGTTTGTAAAGATGACGTCATTTTTCTTGAAACCTTGGGAATTTATTATCAATCACGTTTGTTGGGTGAAACCGCTGCTGTTGGCTGTAAGACATTGTAAGGACATCGATGGGCCTAGTATACTGAACACTATTAAAACGTAGCTTACGTCAATACATAAAATAAAATATGACAGTAGCGTGCACACACCCCTGAGAGGGTAGGGGCAACATATAGTAAAGAACACATTTTGCCAATATTTTTACACTTTCTTTGCCTTTTTTCCCCACTTTGGGCCTTTTTTAGACTTTTAATTTACATTTTTTCCGGTTTTATTTTTACTACTTTTTTTACCCTTTCTTATCCTTTTTTTGCCCTTTTCAGCCCTTTTCAAGCCTTTTCATAGGCCACTACGCTTTTCGTCAGGCAACGCCGCACCGCCAACACTATCACAAAAAAAACATTTTTTTTTTCAAAAAGGCAATTTCCGAAAAGGGCAAGGGCACTGCCACCTTGCCCCCTCCCCCCCCCCCTTCCTGTGCACACCACTGAAATATGGTGTCGAATCTAGTAAAAATCGTTGTGTGGAATGAAAACCAAAATTCTCTCACAGAATTCTAATCGTGCTCTTACGAACTCTTGAATTTGTGTGTTTCATCACACAACTCCTTACCAGTAAATTTCTCTGGACCTTCGGTTTTGCGAAATTGTGTCTGAAAAGGGGTTTCGTGTTAAACGCACAAATTATCTATTGTATCGGGGGTATTATGACTGAAATGATATTTGCAATTTCAGCAATTTTACGTTTTTAAATGGATACATTTAAATTTAAATAATATTAAAGTAACTGTCCGAACTTTCTATGGACTTCAGGAGTATTCAAGATGTATCTTGTATAGAGCAGTGACATGACATAGTATTATTGTATATGACTCTATGCTGGAGCCCTAATGGGTTAGCTGCAAGGGGCACTGCAGCGAGAAACAGAAGGGCGTCATACTGAAGCCGATGCTGTGAAGAGTGATTTCTTAGACCTAAAACGCGCGATTTTTGTTGTTGGAGAAAACAGCGTTATTTTAAGCATAAGAAATCCGCTCTTCCGTTGTTTTTTCCTTTCATTTTTATGTAGTCCACCTTGTAGTTATGCCTTCCAAAACCCATACTGGTGCCAATATGACGGCAAATGTCACTGCTCTGTAAACCTTTTTTACAACTAGTAATGCTGTTTGTTTATATCTTTTTCCAGAGCTACCACTGAATTCATCGGTGACTGTAAGTGAACAACGATATGAAAACACAAACCACCGTCATAAAACACACGCAGTAAACGACTTTGCGTCAACAACAGTGCAAAATCAGCTTCATTTTTCTTTTTCAATGTGTATCAAAGCATGCAGTCCCTCATCTTAGTAATTTGTAGTATAAAAATAGAAGCGAGTTATAGGATATAAAAAACGATGAGTCCGACAGCTCAAAAAGTGTTTGGGCAGTTCTGAGCTGTCGGAATCATTCGTCTTATAAGTTGTTTAAACGTGAATGTAAAACATCAATAAAATCATCATGAGATAAAAAGAACAAAAAGGGTTGAGATTTTTTTCATTTATTTATTAATACTTTCACCATGTCCTAAGTTTATTATAGGTAGTAAACTCCTAGGTTCTAACATCCATTATTAAGTGTAAGAAACACTAAATCAATAAAATAACAAGTAGCTGGGAATAGTGTGGCACAAACACAAGGATGTGGTTGCTCCTTCCAGAAAACTGCGTCATTTCATGCAAAACGTGAGGATATAATACCTGTGGTTGTGACTTTTCTGTCTGCTACTGTGCAGAAAAAAAAAGTCCTAGAACCCATACGTATGTTAAAAAGAACATTTTACAATGCTTACGTCTCTGTTCAAGGAGGTGTATTGAAAGAATGATAAAAGCACTGAAAGTAGTCAACGTTTTAAAAAGCTAGCAAGTACACATTTATACATCAAAT
>JAHWFP010100657.1:0-12740 GCA_023313725.1 Lithobius niger | reverse complement strand
GTCTAGGACCATAATAGAATCCTATGAACCCACAAGATGAATTGGAATAAGATATTTTTTAGTCATTGGGTTTTTATTTGTACGTCTGTATTGCCAGACGGCATTAAATTGCCATGGAAACGTGTGGAGAGAGAACAGTATCAGCTCCAAGACAAAACATGAAATAGAAATAATGTTTCAGATTTTTGCATTCCTTGGCTAATTTGTCATGTATGTTGTCATCTAATTTGTCATCTAATCAGTCCTTCCTGGGTGCATAGGTAGCTGCGAGCACTGGAGCGTCAGATTCGATAGGCATCCTAGCTGTACCCAGCTGTACATCTCTGGCTTCGTACAGACCAAGGTTCGATCCTGACGATGGGAAGTGTATATGTACGGATTTTTCTCCGGTTTTTTCCCGCCCATTGCACGAGGGTTTCCTCCGGGTACTCCGGTTTCCTCCCTAATGCGGAAAAAAAAACTGTAATATTGGCGGTACTTCTTCCACTAACATCTGTCGCCTGGGAATTTGGGTGGGTGGATGCCTCGTGCATCGTCTCTATATATTATATGTATGCATACTTACAGACATTTCAACGAACTACGTACATAGAAATATTTTTTCTTCACGCAGTTGTCAATTCGATTGTGGAGTGACCATTCACTTTTAACCCTTTTACACCAAAACCATCAAATTTACAGGGTCCATACGTTCTATGGAAAAGATTCATTAAGTATTTTTTTTAGCTGGTACTGAAATAGAGGGCGGAGTCTCTACCTATTTTTATTGTAATTCAGCTGTATAGATATGCGTAAACCAAATTATGCATAATCAAATTATGCATAATCAAATTTCCCAATGTCACTGAAATTATTGATTTTGATACAGGGAACTTCTCGCTACTTTGGGCAAGGATTTCAACTCCGACTGGATGTCTGTTGAGAAGCCAAAAACTCTAACAATCGAACCCAAGGCCGACACTCTCCCTCCCCCTCACAGCATATTATGGACTCAGCTGAAGAAAGCCAACTTGAGTCACTTGGTCAGACAGCGACTGAGGCATGATGGAGATAACGAGACCATCGTAGCTGTGGAACAATGGCTTATGGGTAAGAAAGGAAATTTGCTATCTTTATTGATTATATGGTAATACAAACAAATGAAACTACAATTACAAACAGAGATCATACCATCACGGCTTCTTTACAGACGGCAAAAGCGCAGGGAATGTAAATCGCTGGGATTCATGGATTTACTTTGGTGACGCCCAAGTCATGGTGGCGCCTGTGAGAAATAAATGCACGTAAACATTTATTATGGCTGTCCTACACAGACTGCAAATATTCACAATGACAGCCCATGTATCACATGGGAATGGAAACTTACAATCAAACATGTTCGCTTTGTGAATGGTTAGGGTGATGTTCAAATGCACTAACAGTGTTGACAGTTCGAATACCATAGCAACTGAATCAGTCCTTCCTGATATCACTGAAATCGCTTCTTCACACCATATTGTCATCGATTGGACGCAGTGGTAAATGCAGTTATCGACTATTTGATGAAAGACTGGTATGCTTGTTCCAGTCTAAGACACGCCACTTGGGAGAACAGGAGTGCATAAGGCTGCTTACGTTAATTATAGTACACGAATTTTTAGTCATTGGTCTATTTGTGATTCACTTTTGTGCCATTCTCAGTGATTTGTGTGTATTTTCATTCATGTCAATGGATTTTAATGAAGATGTTAGTGTATATCGAAAACTAACATTTTAAAGGATTCTGCCAAGTTTTCATCTCTAGTAGTCATGTTAACCGATATACCTGAAAATAGGCATTGCACACAAAGAACATTTTATAGGGTTGTATAAATTTGATGGATGGAACAATCTTAAATTGGTGGTATTGGTGGTAACGATGATTGACAAATGAAATACACTTTAAAAGACCGTCCTGCTAATGGATGGCTTCCTGGTCGTGCTCCAGAGCTTTCCTCTGGCCAACTTACAGGTGAACCTTTGGAAAACGTGTGATTCCTTAGTGCCTGTGATAACACACTGTGAACATACTATTCTGCGAACTCCTGTTCTGCGTCTTTTCGCTTTGTTCACAGATTGGATCAATTGGTAACACAACAACAATTGGTGAAGTTTTAATAAAAAAAAAAAGCTCGTTTGATGCTCAACGTATTTGCGGCTTGACTTTCAATGCTTATTGCTTAACTGAGAACAAAATGTAACTTAACTGAGACTTTGTTAAACTGCTTGCATAACCAATGGCAAATAACTAAGTCATAACAACACTGTTAAGACTTGGGCAAGGCAATGATTTTAACTAGAGCTGACATAATGTCTGAAGGACACCGAAGATGTTCTGACGTTTTATGTGTGTGTTTGATATCTGTAAACTGTATAGTTGTTTGTTTTATAAATTAGAAAGACCAAACACAACATGAGACGGTGGACACGTACTGATGATAGTTTGAATGAATGGCTCTCTACAATTTACACTGTTCTTTTATGACGTGTTCTTCAAAAGTTAACATGATGATAACTTAGAAGGTCATTCAGACTACCATCATTACTTTGAAGGTCGTTCAGACTATTACCAATACTTAGAAGGTCATTCAGAGTATCATCATTATTTTGAAGGTCATTCATACCATCGATGTTACTTTGAAGGTCAGTCTGACAATCATTGTTAGTTTGAAGGTCATTCAGGCTACCATCATTACTTTGAAGGTCGTTCAGACTGTCACCAGTACTTACAAGGTCATTCAGACTATCATCATTATTTTGAAGGTCATTCATACCATCATTGTTACTTTGAAGGTCAGTCTGACAATCATCGTTATTTTGAAGGTCATTCAGGCTACCATCATTACTTTGAAGGTCATTCGTATCAGCGTTATTTTGAATGCCATTTGAGCCTCATATATCTAATGAAACATTTTCGGAACATGATTTTATGAATTTTGCATTGAATAAATGACGGAAGATAATGTCATTAATTTTATTGATTTTCGAACTTATATCCTCGTAAAGTGTAGACTAGATTTGAAAGTTTGGCAAGATTCCGATAATGGTTAGATCACTTTCACATTAATGGGCGACTTTTACAGCATGCTACAAAATGGAAATGGGAAAAAAATGTGTTGGGTGTTCATTACTATTTTGAAGGTCATTCAGACTGTCGTAATTACTTTAAAGGTCATTCAGACTATCATTGTTATTTCGAAGGTCATTCAGACTATCCTCATTACTTTGAAGGTCATTCGGACTATCATCAATACGTTGTAGATCATTCAGACTGTCATAATTACTTTAAAGGTCATTCAGACTATCATTGTTATTTCGAAGGTCATTCAGACTATCCTCATTACTTTGAAGGTCATTCGGACTATCATCAATACGTTGTAGATCATTCTGACTGTCATCATTACTTTGAAGTTCATTCAGACTATCATCATTATATGACCCCACATCCATTGTCTGTGTGTACATTTTCGTTGCTATCCTACAAGTAGATTTTTGAAGTAGCACACGGATTCTGCAGACTTTGAACCACCATGTATTTAAATGTTATACGCAGCAGCAGCAGTCAGTTGAAGTGGGCCAAATGCTGAAATGTAAGTTTGCTTGGTTTGCAGTCCTTTCCTTTGACATTGGTCCCAATTAAATCGTGTGCTCAGCATCAAGGCAACCAGTTCCCGTTTTGTTATTTCTGATACTAAATTACTACAATGTTATGCCGTCACATTTTACGGCCACAATTGTGTTAATTTGTGTAAGAGTATGAGGAAAAATCACCAAATTAAAGATTGGAATTTAACAAGCCCAATAAGGTCCGCATGGAAACACAGTAATTACAATGTTTCAATCCGGGGGTGACTTTTCATAAAGCAGATTTTATTACCAGCCTAAAAGTTAAACATATTAAAAATCACCGGGTAAACCCATAAAGCACAACTATTGTGTGCGCAGCGCATCTTGAGTCCTGCAGTAATTTTATGAGTGGCTATGTCTTCCTGGAGGGAGCGGCTTTAATCAACGGCCGCCATTGTTTTTGTAACCATCTTGGATATCAACAAGGCACTCTGCTGCCAAAAATATACAATCTATTATCTGTGTTCGTTCTGGGGCGAACTCAAAATAGGCCGCGGACACTATAAAGCATACAACTAAAAAAAAAAAAAAATAATAAATAAACCTGAAAATGAGTCTGAACCAGAATGAAACCTGGTAACAGACATACTTCCTGCGAATTCAGGTCATAAGTCTATTTTATTTACGACTTGCATTCATGGAAAGTAATGTCTGGTTTTCCTACTAGGTTTCGTCCTGACTTAGATTCAATTTCATTTTTTTTATATCATTTTTTAGTTGTGCTTTTCAAGTCTACCTATTTAAAAAAAAATATGTTTTGACTTTTAGCCTAGTGCTAAAAACTGCTCGATAAAGAGACTCGAAACCTCGCAATCACTGTGTACCTTGTCGGCTTGTTACGTTGTAATTAATTAATTTGTATATTCGTCTATGAATCTCGACTTCTCAACAAATGATGACCTACCATTATGAATTAGATAATTATGGACAAGGAAATAAACGATCTCTTTAAAGGACACACTTTGTAGCTTCACCAATTAAAGGCGTCTTTTCACTTTTTCACCTTGCAGCACCGTACAATCTTCGAGCACTATAACGAAAACAGTGGTAAATTAAAAGAAGGAACACCACTTCGTAGCAGCGCCGTTGAGTTTTCATAACTAAAACGAGATCACGTGACCCACATCAGCCTATTGGATGACGGAGAATACGGAACGTGGATGCTGTGTTTAGAATATGGGCAACGCTATCGAAACGGTGATCCGGTGCCTTTAATGTGACCGCTGTGTATTCATTTGCATAAACAAACACCCCGTGTGTAGCATCCAGGGTATTTCAGAAGAGCCCAGTTCGCGGCAGCTACGACCAGTGTTTGTTTATAATCGTCTCGCTACGAATTTCAGTTTTCTCCATTTAATTTTTCACTTGATAATTTGTTTCAGCAAAAGCGGCCTGTCCAATCCGTTACGTGTGGGAAGACGCCGGTCCCTTGTTTTGGCCCCGATGGATCAAGCGTGGGGATTGCTCTGGCCCCGGAGAACGTCCCTGCTCCTGGCCTCCCGGCATGCACTGCGTCCCCGATGCCAGCGCCACTCTTCACGTCCTGCGCTGGCAATGCCGGTTACCAGCGGCGGCTCGACGAACCTCATCTCACGGCGCTGCTGCCTCGCCGGGAACGCTTTCACCGTCATCTGACGTCACTACAATGCCAGCAGTGAAATGCCAGTGGATAAGAGTGCCTTTCCCCGTCACAGCTGAATGCGCATGCGCGTGCTAAGAATGATAAGTTGGGATTCTTATTTTGAGGGTTTTACGTTTGGGGACTTAAACAAAACACTTAGGAAATGGTGGGAAAATGTGACTGATATCGTTAGCGATGAATAAGAATCGGAACGAAAATATCCAAATATCCAAATTGCCAAAAATGAGCAATTAACTAAATAAGGGGTTTAGAAAAAAGAGTCTTCATTAGAGACTGGATTTGTGAGGATGCAAGGTACACTCATCTGAAAAAGACAGAAAACTTTGGAGCTATTCTCTTTTTTCCTTACGTTAGTGTATCATGTATGATCACGTGGCTAATCTTTAGTGCAGAGATGCTTCGATGGCCACTCTCTGTATTCAAGCCCAGCGCAAAATGGAGAATTGCTGATCAACTCGAATGTAACTCGGGAATCAGTGGAGATAAACACGTTGTTGGCAGTGTCAGGAAACTGAGTAGCCTTTTCTTGGCTTGAATTATGTCCTGCAAACTGTAGTAGTCAGCCATTATCAGACTAACTGTTGTAATAACAGCTATTTTATATCAGAACATCTTCCATTTGGCTCTTCACGAAAGATCTGTTCTCACGTCTACAAATAGGCAATCATCTTCGCTCGTTCAATGGCTGGTGCTCAGGAACTTAGGGTTACGTATTTAATGATATCCGCAGAACTATTTTTGCCAATAGGTCTACTAGCCATATAGGCTTAAACGTGCCGAATTTTGATGCTGGGGTGCCTAACTGTTTTGAGAACAATATATATATATTGTAATATATATATATATATATATATATATATATATGATCTTTTAAAATATTAGTTACAAGTGCGCGCGGCCTATCTTGAGTTTGCTGCAGAACGGACACAGATAATCGATTGTACGTTTTTGGTAGCAGAGTGCCTTGTTGATATCCAAAACGAGTACAAAACCAATGGCGGCCGTCGATTAAAGCCGCTCCCTCCAGGAAGACGTAGCCGCTCATAAAATACTTCCAGGGCTCAAGATACGCCGCACAGACAATAGTCTCCTTTCAAAACATTTTTAAAATTAAAAGTTTATTTTCACGATGATAGTTACGCAGTTAATTACATCGATAATTATAAAGGAAGACTGAATGCTTCAGCTGTAGAAAATAAATCCCAACCACAAGCCTTGATGACGTAATGAACAAATTTGCGGACTAAAACCCAGTTGAAACTTGACTTCTCAAGTTCGGTAAGATGTTTAAATGTTGACAGGATGAAGGTAGGAAATAGGTCACATTAGTGCTGGGCCTAGGCCATCCATACCATCTCTATATACCCCGTAGATGCTGATGCTATTGGTATATTGGTATCGATATCGTCCAAAACCGATTTTGTTTTTTGGGCAAGCAAAACGAAACGTCGGTAAGTTGAGTACCACACGAAGTAAATACACGCAGTTTACGGCTTTTTAAACCAGGCAAAATTTAAGGCTTATATTGTTGAACTGATGATATTGCAACAAGGAGAAAAGTGGCTGCATCAAAGTTTTATGTCAAAGAACATTTCTCACCTAGCGATTGACCCAACATTTGCGTTTACTGTAAAATGGTGACAGATCAATGATGGAGATATTGGATATTTTAGAACGGTCGCAAGTGATATCGGACTATGCCAAAATCCACGTCCTGAATTCGGTATCTTCTTAAAATCAAGGATGTTTATGCTTAAAGGTCACATTCACTGCCGAGAACTCCTAAGTGTTGTCTTGTTACCAGTCTTCTTACCGTAAAACCAAAGGTTTACTGAACTGTTTTAAAACTGCTGGCAGGTTCTGGCAAAATATTGTAGCCTCGTTGTAGGCATCTTATAGTATAGGGCAGTGACACGACGTTGTATTATTGTGTATAACTCTATGGTGGAGCCAGTAACTGGGTTAGCTGCAAGGAGCACTGGAGGGAGAAAGGGAGATCGTCTTATTGAAGCCAATGCTATTAGGCTGGATTTCTTAAGCCTATAACGCGCGATTGTTGTTGTTGGAGAAAACAACGTTCTTTTAAGCCTAAGAAATCCGCTCTCAAAGCACTGTCTTGACAAGAAGTGCCGTTGTTTTCCGTTACATTTTAATCTAGTGCACCTTGTAGCTATTACCTCCAAATGGTGTCTCGAAGCCAATATGACGTCACATGACGCTGCTCTATAGTTTTAATATCGTTACTATTATCAAGTACATAGGGTAATGTTTAATTTTCTATATTTTGTGAAGAAAAGTGCGCATTTTAAATCGTGAAGTGTATTATAAAAAAGTATCATAAATGAATATTTATTTAAGAAAATTGGCAATTTCATTTTATTTCCAGATCACTATTTTCATAGGTGGATCAGTCAAGAAAACAAAATAGTGTTACAAATACCAAAAATTGGGAATGTATTGAACATGAAATGTGAACGCCGTTTTTTAAGTATTTTTTTTTTCTAAAAGCAAAATAACACGGCTAGTGAATGGTTCCTATTTTACGACATCTTAGTGAAATAGGTGTTTCAAAACTGTTACACATTTTTTGTTAAAAGTAATTTGTTAAAAACTTGTTAAAAATAATAAGACATTAAAAATTGCATCTGAAATTTAACGGTGCGTAATACCACATGTCAAAAAATACGAAGGTGTTACTGAACTACTGCATAATTCATTTGTAACTAGGTAAAAAAAAATATGATTTCTGTTGAAGAACCATTACAAAAAAGTCATTCGCAAATTTCCCATGTCAATCAACGAAGCACGTTTGTTTTAAAGTCCGACAATTTACACTTGTATCTTCAACAATTAGTCTTTTTGAACAGGTGGAAAAAAAACTACTGAAATTTGTTGCATACGGCATTTAACACAATTAAAAAAAAAGAATACTTATTTTATATAACAAGTTTAAATAAGTAAAAAATTAATTTTGCCAATTCTTTGTTGAAATTGTATAAAATGCTTAAGTGTGTGTAAATGCCAGATATTTCAACATGAAGGAATTTCCATTAAAAAATTTAAATCTAATTCAAATCTAACCCAATCTAATCTAAATCTTTAAAGGTATTTCTCGACGCAATAATATTTCTCTATATTTGGTTGTTTTCCTGAAACATGTACTTTTGAATCTGAGGTATTTCTGCACTCAATATTTACCTTAATAAATTGGTTTGAAATTGTATCACTCTTCATGTTAACCTTATACGTTACTACTCATAGGTACTCATTGGCTGTGGCGATTAAACTCAAAATGATGTTTATTTAATTTTCTACTTCATTTTTAAAAATAACACATAGCAAATATTTTTATACTGCTTTTACAGACATTAAACCCTGAAACCTGTATAGAAATATTGTATTTAATAAGTTTAGCTGTTAATAAACTGCTTGTGCATGATTAATGTTGTATTCGTCAAATTTTCCCTTTTTCCGATTGGGCTTTGTCAAACAACAGATGTTAAAATTTTAAAATTCTACCATTACTCATCCAGTGGCATAAATGGATATTTTTGTGGGGGAAGGGGGAGACAGAGCGGTTGGCAAATTTTATGCTCCCTTTACGCCCCTGCTAGAAAATGTACGACCACTATATTTTTACTGAAAATTTTTTTCTTGTATGGCTCCACATATACAAGTTGTGAAGAAAATATCGGGAAAAAAAAGATTTTTTTCCCCAAGAATTTGATTTAGATTATGTCTTTTTAAAAAGATTTCCTTGTCTGCTTCTTCTATCGCTATGTGACTTAATGATACGCCGAACTTGGTGACAACTATAGGTAGAATTGAGTAATTCCAAGTCGGTGGACGCCCCTCTTTAAGAGCGAACAGACAAACGGCGGAGAAGTGGGTTAAGACTACGGTTATGCAATGAGTATACAGCGAATCTCACAGCTAGAATTCGAAATTTCTGCCGGTCTTGGCTGTGACGGCTCGTAACGAAACAGTCCGTAATGAGAGAGTTCATTGTTGTTTCAGGAGGAATTGTTAATGTGACTACCACGGATCGATAGTCACGCACTTACCCAAACAATGTGGTATGTAGCAAGACAGAAGGTCATTTCATACTGCAATGGTTATTTCGTACTGCAGGTTATTTCGTACTGCGTTACAAATTGATGCAGTCGTTATTGTGTACTGCATTCCGGCCGCAGATGACCCAACATTGCCCTACCCTCCCAACATTGTATGGCGCTGCCTCTCTGGCGTGGACCTTAGCGTCCCTTGCAGTTCCTAACAAGCTACCCGTCGTAGCATGCATTGCTGCGGTACGTATAATTTCAGCTCTTTTCATTGGCTGTCGGAGGCACCTCACCATTCCTCAACAACAGTGCGATTTTATTTTTGTTTGTTTTTACAAACCATCTCTGGGTGTACCGCTATCAATGTGCAAAATCTGGTTTAAATCGATGCAGTGGTTATTGAGTGATGCGATTGCGTTCGAGTGATTCAATTTAAAACCACGCACCTTAAAATTAACGAGAAGCAGATATACGCATAGTATAATCTTATATTTTTGTGGGAGGGGGATTAATATTTCAGTTTGCTTATTCAGTCAGGTCGTCTCCTTTCAGTTCATCACCCTATTAATAATACACGGTGATTTGGTATTTTTTTGTGTGTGACGGTGTTTCAGTGATGTTTTAAGCCAAGTCGCATGGACCAATCATTAGCTCTCCCTAAAAACCATCTACCTTAAAACATTTATCTTCGGTGGTTGCAGTGGTTGAGGCGGCAGTAAAGTCCACGTGGCTTTAACACTTCAGCAAAATTGTGGTATCGGAAACCTTACAGGAAAGCTTATTCGTGTTCCTTTGTTGTTTTGACTTTGGTTCAGTTGAAACTTCGACTTAAACGTCGAACGAATTCGTTTTTGTTTTCTAATTCATGATACTATGGATACCATGTTATTCTTTGGGCAAAGACAGGTGTGCGATCTCCTTGGTGTGCTGTTTGGTTTGGCCACATTTTTACATTTGTATTTATTCGTTGGCTTTTGCTTAGCTTAGCATAGATTTTCTTTCATTTTAATTTAGCGTATTTTCTTTTAATTTTCAAAAACACGTGCACCGTTAAACAAATGGTTAAAGGGTTTAACCCCCCAACAAACAAACAAACAAACAATAAACAAATGGGTATTAACTTTAACAATGTGCTTTTTGCCTAATTTAATTTCCTCAATGGCTCAGTCTATGAAGAGCGTTGTACCTAAACACGCGCTAGTGTGTCGCACCAGGTTAGGCAACAATCATCACAACAAACATCACATCAATTCAATTGTCGAGGTTGTAAACCATTGTAGCGCGGCGCGATAGCGTCAGTGTCTTATATCTTGAAGCATAATTGGGCACATTTCAGGTATTTGAGGAAAAATAATGCGGTACAAAAGCTTAAATTGTGTTGAAATCAAGAGCAATGACCCACCTGACAAAAATTAACTCGTGTAGGAATGGCAGCTAAGCTACCTTCAATGCATAATTTGACCCTCAATAACGCTGAAAATGTGTTACTATAC
This sequence comes from Lithobius niger, assembly GCA_023313725.1. Taxonomy (NCBI): domain Eukaryota; kingdom Metazoa; phylum Arthropoda; class Chilopoda; order Lithobiomorpha; family Lithobiidae; genus Lithobius; species Lithobius niger. The sequence goes on along the minus strand of JAHWFP010100657.1, from coordinate 1,899 downwards.
TAGCTAGCTAATTCTAGTCCGCTCATCCCCATGTTAATTTCCATAGGGTGATTATTCATCGATACCGAGATAGCGGGAAGGCTTCCAGCTATGAAATTGGACGAATGGCTACAGTACGATACGAATTGCGTACCTTTTATGGTTTGGAGCCTAGGGATGCATGTAACGATGATTGGCGCGTAAGTACGAAACTATTGTTATAACCATTGTTAGTAATGTCAGCATCGTCTCTCATTGGACAGCCAAAGTTCGGACAATGACAACGTGTATACTGGCGTGCGTGCCTAGACACACACTAGTGTAGCACGATGAATGTAAACAACGTTACCAAAGAAATTTTATTCACGTCCAATTTACGAAACATAAACCATCTCTAAAAACAAAGCAAAATAAAGGCAAAAACTGGTGAAGAGGCCGCCAAGTTGAGAGTGGTTCGGCCCTTCAAAGGAGGGATATCAACACACCAAAACTAACGAAATAAAACAAATTACAAAAAACTTAAAACCAAACCAAAAACTTATAAAGAGGTGCCCAAGTTGAGAATGTTTCTACCTATAGGCAAAAGATTATAGTAGCAAATTGTTGAAAACCAATTTCTTGTGACATGCCACTTTATTACACATCTGCACGGTAGCGGAGTTGAGTCTAATACACAATTTAAAAAAAAAAAAGCTCGATATCATATCAAAAACCAAAACCGGTAAAAGGTGCCACCAAGTTCCGAATGGTTCAGCCCTTCAAAGGAGTGATATCAACTCACCAAAACATTCGCCAACTTAATCGCACCGAATAATACTTTGGACGTTAAATGAAAACTTGAACATTGCTACCGAAATTAGCAATGTTCTAGTTTTCATTTAACCTTCGAACTATTAAGTGGTGCGATTAACTTGGCGAATGTTTTGATGTGTTGATATCACTCCTTTGAAGGGCCGAACCATTTTGAACGACATCTTCACAAGAGCACTATGAAGAGTTGCTATGGCTGTGGTTGCCATGTCAACGACATGTTTGCCAACCTACTATGGTTCATAACTATATTCCGTCTAGCTGCATGACTGCTTCATAAGACCACTGCTTTAATGCGACTTTAATATCTGAAACACCTTATCTCGCTATAAAGCTATAGAGCAGTGACATTTGCCGCCATATTGGCACCAGTGTGGGTTTTGGAGGGCATAACTACAAGGTGCACTACATAAAAATGGAGGGAAAAACAACGGAAGAGCGGATTTCTTAGGCTTAAATTAACGTTGTTTTCTCCAACAACAAAAATCGGGCGTTTTAGGTCTAAGAAATCACTCTTCACAGCATCGGCTTCAGTATGACGCCCTTCCGTTTCTCTCTACAGTGTCCCTTGCAGCTAACCCATTAAGGCTCCAGCATAGAGTTACACACAATAATACTACGTCGTGTCACTGCTCTATACATATATACGGCAGTAAATTAGCCTCAACCATTTCCACGATGCTCTTTTTGACGCTGTCCAGTTGCAATGAAAGCATAAAAAAAAACACGGATCCAGGAATTTTGATGTGGCTAATGGGATCAAAGGATACACGTTTACGACGGCGTTTCATTTTTAATAACTCGACCGGGTCACGCTGCTCCTTTCTTTGTAGTGGACCGTGAGATCGTCAAACGTTCCATCCCCAGTAGCTCAGCTTTAGTGTCATCGCTCGCTTCGTTCGCACCGTTGGAGTCGTCTTGCTTCTCTCAAGGACATTATTTATTGCTCTTCACAGACTGACTGATATTTCGTGCCCCCAAAAACCTGCTTGAATTCTGCATGTGTCTGTGGGATGCATGCTCGAATATATTTCTTATTGAAACTCGTACAGAGCAGTGACGGGACGCGGTATTATTGTGTATAACTCTATGGTGGAGCCATAATGGGTT
>JAHWFP010100656.1:8786-20552 GCA_023313725.1 Lithobius niger | reverse complement strand
CCCCCCCTCCGCTCGTTCCACGAATAAGGAAGCGTCACAAAATACCTGAACAGCCGAACGACTAGTCATGCTTCTTTCCGACTGCACAGAAGCCACCGCCGCCGGACACCACAGCCACGGAGCCAGTGGATGGACAGAAACTGGAGTAGGAAAGCCACCCATCCTGTCCAGCAGAAAAAGTGTGGCCCCATGGCCTGGAGCACCAAACAAACCACGGGCCCTATCCGACAGGGACATATAGTCTAACAGAATACGACCCAAGAGGTCTAACCTGCCCCTCCCAACCGCCAGCAGACAGATTCTAGCCAACAGCTTCCTGGCCCGAAAGGCAACAAGGCGCTCGCCAGCTTCCACATGTAGGGCAGGCACTGGGGTAGACGGCAAACAACCGGTGATCACTCTAAGGCACTGATTCATAGCAACCTGAACCTCTTTAATTGCCTGCCGAGAGCTAGCCAAAATAGGGATATGAAAATCCGTGCAAGACCTTGTAAAAGGAAACGACAGTGGCACGCTTCACAACAGACCATTAGTAACGATGGACCGAAGCACATTCGACCGGGCTGACACATTTTGCGTCACGACTGCCACATCGTGGGTCCACAACAGTTGCGGGTCCAGCCCACCAAGGTAGCGAACCATCGGCTTCGCTACGCCCCGTAACCCGTTTACCAAAAATGGAGCCCTCTCAGGCTTTCCCCGGCGGAAGCTCTGTGTTAGCACTGGCTAACTGAAGGCCTCTAGCCACCAGTGTGCACGACCCCCTTCCCCCCCTGTGGGCTGGGGGTAGAATAAGCCCACCGTACCCCTGCGTGTCGTAGAAGGCGACTAAAAGGGAACCCAAGATCACGGTCTGCTAGTGTGCCAAGGGTCTGCATGGCGGAGGATTTTTGGTCCGTCTTTAACACTAGCAACCTCAACACTATGGTGTGCAAGTGCGCCTACGGTGTGTATGGCGGGCAGGTTTAACACCAGTCGCGAGCACTAGTCATAAAGAGGTGAAGGGACATCCGGACAAACCGGGCCCGGGGTGGCTGCTTAGAGGATGTTTGGCGGTTTGAATCCCCTTTTGGGTTTGATTCCGATTTGCCCATTCTGGCCACTGGGCTTTTCATCCTCATCCCCCAGCATGTTGGCCGTGTGCTGCAACCTAGTAATCCGTGGAGGCGGAGATCCTGGCTTTCGGGCTTTGGCTCCTTATTCCGGAGGACGGGTGGCCTGGGCGAGCCGGCCTAAGGTCAATCGGCTATGACCTTTCGGGTCCTGTCGATGTGGGGAGGCGGCTTGTGCTGTATCCATCTGCATCACGGACCCGAACTGTTTGGGTTATCGAGGGAGGTGGTGTGTACGGCTTCCTTGGTGGCCTCGCCTCTCGGCATGCTTAGGCTGCCACCTCACCGAGATAGACGGCGGTGTTAGCTTCCTGGTGCAGGGCCCTGGATATGCGGCTTCCGGCCCTGCATCACCCGAGTGCCGCGCGGGGCTTTCTTTTCTGGGGAGCGCACCGCCGCGACTTTTTTTTTGCTCTCTATGGCAACTTCTTCCCTCCCCTCCCCCACAAAATCTTCTTCCCCCCAAAATTCTTCCCCTCCTCGCCGAACTAGCAAGCGCCAGAGGAGGGAACCTGAGATGGTTGGGCCTAGTGCCCAGTTACCAGACGTTCGTAAGAGTCGGGACCAAGTCCCGAAGTTCCTGGTGGTGACAGGTGAGGGCCGAGATGTTACACAACTCGGTCCTTTCGCTGTCCACAAAGCGCTAAAGGGGATCTGTGGTTCAGATCCGAAGAGTGTCTCTCGGCTCCGTGCTGGGGGATACCTTGTGGAGGTTGCGGACGATGCTCAGGCAAAGAGGCTTTTGAAGGCGAGTACACTGGGGTTATGCCCGGTGCGTGTGGAGCCGCATCGTACCTTAAATAGCAGTAAGGGGGTCGTGACGTGCTTTGATTTGAGGGTCTCGGTGATGATGTCATCCTGGACGAACTCAAGTCACAAGGCGTTACGGCCGTTAGGCGTTTGGCGTGGAAAGGAGAATGGTGCCCAGCCAACTGACACCTTTTTCCTGACCTTTGATTCGCCGGTTGCACCGCAGCACATTACTGCCGGTTACCTGCGGTTGAAGGTCAGATGTTATGTCCCGAACCCAATGCGGTGTTACCGCTGTCAACGCTTTGGTCATACCAGCGGTTCGTGTAAGGCTAAGCCAACCTGTGTTAGCTGTGCTCAGTCAGCCCATGAGGGCACTGATTGTCCTGCCCCGGCGCGCTGCGTCAACTGCGGTGGTCAGCACCAGGCCTCTTCATGGGACTGCCATGTTTATGTTGAGGAACGTCGTGTTCAGGAATTGAAGGTTAAGGACGGACTTTCCTACTCAGAGGCCCGGAAGAAAGCCAAACTATCGGCGCCGACGCTAACACGTTCTTTTGCCCAGGTGTGTAGTGCGTCATTGCCTGGCCCAGTTAGTGAGTCTGCTGATTTGGCGGATTTGCGCGCTGAGCTCAGGTCTTTGACGAGGACGGTGGGCATGCTTGTTACTTTGTTGACCCAGCAACGTCCATCTTTGCAGGGTCTTTTGGGTCCTTCAGACCCGGTTGCTGCCGTGCCGTCGACTTCTGCCCAGCCTGCAAATGTTTCTGCTTCTGCTCCTGTTACTGTTCCTGTTCCTGATGCTCTAACTGTTCCCAGGCAGGTGAAGGCTTCGGCTAAGCCTCCGCCTGCCCGGAGTGCGCCACAGAAGCCGTCGAAGAAGAAGGCTTCTGCTGGTAAAGCCTCAACTCCGCCTGTGAAGACGTCTCCACCGGGAGAGCCGGTGAAACGGTCGTTGAACGGCCAGCTAGCTGAGGGGTCCATTGCGTCCCCTCAACATTGTGATACTACTCTGCCCATGGAGCAGGAAGAGATTTCCTGTTCTAATTCTCCGGAACTTTTTCCTCCTTCCGAGGACAACTTTGTTCTGCACCTCACTCCATCTTTTGATTCGGGTGAGGATTCAGATGTTTTCGGATCGCCCAGAGGAGGAGTTGAGGAGGATGGTGTTGTCTTAAGCCCGCCCTAATGCCTGCGCATACCATCGTTCAGTGGAACTGTCAAAGTTATCGGACCCATGCAGAAGAGCTGCGGCTGCTTTTGTCGCATTGGCGACCTCTGTGCTGCTGCCTTCAGGAAACTTGCTTTAAGGCGTCGGATAATCCGGTTGTTAGGAGTTACTCTGTCTACCGTCTGGATGCAGACCCTGTGCCACGTGCACATGGTGGTGTTGCAGTGCTGGTTCAACACTCTCAGCCGCATGCCAGTGTGCCTCTGCACACTAGATTTCAGGCGGTAGCAGTTCGAGTTTTTTTCCAATTGGATAGTACTGTCTGTTCGCTTTATTTGCCACCGGATGAGGTCTTTGTGGTTGGTGAACTGGAGGACCTGGTTCGACAGCTTCCTGCCCCGTTCCTCTTGCTGGGCGACTTTAACAGCCACCATGTCCAGTGGGGAGGACCTAATACTGACAACAAGGGGAGGATCCTTGAGGAGTGGATGCGGAGGGGGTCCGTTTGCATCCTGAACGATGGAGCCATGACACACTGTAACTTGGCAACGGGCAATTGGTCAGCGGTGGACTTAGCCTTATGCTCGCTGGCCATCCCAGTTCACTTCACTTGGGCTGTCACTGCCGATCTGCATGGAAGCGATCACCTCCCCATTGTGTTGTCCACAACACAAGGGGGTTCTGTGGCTTCCAGGCCAGCCCGGTGGGCGCTTAAGCGTGCTGAATGGTCAGCCTTTGCTGAGGCTGCTGTGTTTCAGCGTGCGGTTGAGGACTTTTCTGATGTGGATGAACTTTCCACTCATTTCACTGATGTGGTCCTTGCTGCTGCTCATGCTACTATCCCGCGTACGTCCACACAGCCGAGGCGGGTTCCTGTTCCGTGGTGGACGCCTGCTTGCGGGCAGGCCATTCAGGCCCGCCGGCGAGCGTTGCGTGCATTCACGGTCAGCCCGACTACTGGCAACTTTGTAGCTTTTAAGCACTGTCGTGCCCGTGCCAGGTATGTCATCCGTGAGGCTAGACGTGCTTCGTGGGCAGCTTATGTTTCGTCGATCACGCGCTCCACGCCTTCTCAGCAGGTGTGGCGGAAGGTGCGCCAGATCTCGGGGAGGAGCGTGCCTTCCCCGGTTTCACAGCTGAAGGTGGCGAATACTGTGATCTCTTCTGTGCCAGATATCGCCAATTGTCTTGCGTCTGCATTTGCGCGGGTCTCGAGTGATGACCATTATGATCCTGGTTTCCTCGGGATTAAGCGTAGAGAAGAGGCTCGCTTTCTTGACTTTCGCTCCGATGGGCTAGAGGAGTACAATTTACCATTTACCTGGCAGGAATTTGTTTCAGCTTTGTCCAAGTCGCATGACTCCGCCCTGGGGCCTGATGATGTTCACTATCAACTGTTGAAACATCTGACCCTTGCCTCCCAGCAGTTCTTGCTGGGGATGTTCAACCGTGTGTGGGCAGAGGGCTCTATTCCAGCAGCGTGGAAGACAGCAGTGATCATCCCGATTGTAAAACCGGGCAAAGACCCTACTTCTCCTTCCAGTTATCGCCCAATCGCTCTGACTAGCTGTGTCTGTAAACTTATGGAACGGATGGTCAGTGAGCGGTTGGTGTGGGTGTTGGAATCACGGGGATTCTTATCTGTGTCCCAGTGTGGCTTTCGACGGTTTCGGTCAACTATTGATCATCTAGTTGCCCTTGAATCAGATGTGAGGGAGGCTTTTCGCCTGCGTCATCATCTGGTTCAGGTTTTCTTTGACTTGGAGAAGGCGTATGATACGACGTGGCGTTATGGGATTCTCCGTAATCTCTATAACTATGGCTTGAGGGGACAGATGGCATGTTGCTTTCTGCTTACCTCTCAGGCCGTTCTTTTCGCGTTCGTGTCGGGGCGACTCTTTCCCGCCCGTTTGTCTTGGAGAATGGTGTGCCTCAAGGAGGTGTTCTTAGTGTCGTCTTGTTTGCTATAGGGATCAACCCCATTGCTCAGCAAGCTGCTGTTCCCCAGTCATTGTTTGTCGATGACTTCGGCCTGCGCTTTCGGGCAGCTCGCATGCAGACCTGCGAGCGTCAGCTACAGCTGGCAATTAACAAAGTCCAGACCTGGGCGGTAAGTAATGGTTTCCGGTTTTCTCCGGACAAGACTGTGTTCATCCACTTTTGCCGCCTACGAAAACTGCACCCGGATCCTTGCCTGTACTTGGGACAGGCACAAATTCCTGTTGTCCCACAGGCACGTTTCCTGGGTCTGGTGTTCGATTCCAGGTTGTCTTGGCTTCCACACTTACGTCAGCTTAAAGACAAGGCTTTGCGGGCGCTTAACATCTTGCGGGTCCTGTCGGGCACTTCATGGGGTGCCGATCGCGCTGCCATGTTGCGCCTCTACCGAGCCCTTGTCCGCAGCAAACTTGATTATGCGTGTATGGTGTATGATTCGGCTAGTGACTCCACTCTCCGGATGTTGGACACTGTGCATCACAGTGGCCTGCGTGTGGCGACTGGGGCTTTTCGAACTTCTCCAGTGGTCAGCCTCTATGCTGAGGCCTCGGAGCCACCTTTGGCCATTCGTCGGCGACAGCTTGCCATTCAGTATGCTGTGCGTTTGCGTGCTGTGCAATCCAGTCCTGCTTGGTCCATGGTTTTTGGGCCAGACTTGCGAGTCGGTAGACGCAGGGTGGGTAAGGGTGATTTCCGCGATAGGCTCCAGCAGTCCTGTCAGGAGATAGCCTTTGAAGTGCCCTGCGTCTTGAGGCTTGGGAGAATGCCAGTTGCCCCTTGGCTTGTCCCAGGGGGCAGTTTCATTTTTGCTCTGGCGTCCCTCCCGAAGGGTTCCACTCTACCAGCAAGGTACTTACAGGAGTTCCGGCGGCTGAGTTCTCAGTACGCCGGTTATCAGCGCCTGTTTACTGATGGGTCGAAGTCCGACGTTAGGGTGGCGTGTGCTTGTGTGTGTAAGGGTGTAACGGTTGCCCATCGCCTTCCATCAGGCTATTCTGTGTTCTCTGCAGAGCTTTTGGCTCTTGGTTTGGCGGTGGAATAGATCCTTGACCTTCAGGGCACGCATTTCATTGTCTTTATTGATTCCATGAGTGACCTGGAGTCCTTGGCGAATTACAATCCTCGGAACCCCTTGACACAACGTGTCCAAGCTTTGCTTTCCCGCTTGCCTGGCCAAGGGAAAACCGTGCTTTTCTGCTGGATCCCGGGCCATGTTGGGATAGCGGAGAATGAACAAGCCGATTCTGCTGCGAAAGGGGCCCTTTCTGGCCCTCTCGGTAGGGATCTCAGCCTTGTTCCCTCAGATGCCTTTCCAACTCTGCGTCTGAGGTTACACGCTTTTTGGCAAACCTTGTGGGACAGACAGGACGGTAATAAGTTACGGGCCATTAAAGGCACTGTCGAGGAGTGGCACTCGGCGTGTCGCTGCAGTCGCCGTGAGGAGGTTGTGTTGGCCCGTTTGCGAATTGGTCACACCCGACTTACTCACTGTTTCCTTTAGCGGGGGGTTGACCCTCCTGAATGTTCTTGGTGTCGACGGCCACTTACGGTCCGGCACTTACTTGTTGATTGTCGCCATCTTGATGGAGTTCGTCGTCGGTTCCATCTTCCGCATGACATTGCGCGTCATTTGGGCGATAAGTCTGTCCTCCTGTCCGGTGTTTTTCAATTTTTGCAGGAGGTACAGATGTATGACAAGATTTAGATTAGGGGTTTGAATAACATCTCTGTAATGTGTGGTGCAGTGGCAACCCGGACCGCTGCACTGTGACTGAGGTTGGCGCTAATGACCAAGTTGTCGACGCGCCATTAAGCCTCAATCCCCCCCCCGACCCCCTTGCAATGGCTGCCTTAAGAAAAGCCAAAATCACAGGCAAGTCCCTCCCCGTAAGCCAAATTGCCACGTCATCTGCATAGGCGACCATGTTGACTGAAGAGTTCATCCCTACTAGGACAGCGTTATCGCCACTGCAAACAGAGCTGGGCTCAGGCAACTACCCTGGGGGACCCCGCGGTCAGTGGAGCTAACACTGGACCACGCACCCCCTGCCCTTGTCGCAAAGCGCCGCACACCGAGCAGCACCATAACTGCAGCAAGAAGCTTTCCGCCAACACCCAGGGACCTCAGGGAAAACTCTACCCACGATATATCAACCATATTGTAGGCCGCCTTTACGTCCAGGAAAACGGCTACCACAAAGCAATCGTTAACACAAGCCTCCCTGATGCCCGACTCAAGGCACAGCACCGTGTCCTGAGCTCCCCGATTCTTCCGGAACCCAAATTGAGCACCGAACAACCCGCCCGAGCCCTCAATTTGCCACACCAAATTGACCAGTCTATTCAACCAGTCTATTGATTAGTATCCTCTCGTAGACTTTGCGTACTCACGAAAGGAGCGCAATTGGCCGGTAACTCGTGACATAGGAGCAGGGCTTGGCCCTGCCAAGCACCGGGGTAAGGACAGAGAAGAGCCAGGAGGCCGGAACCAGGGCCCCGTCAAACCGGCTCTGAAAGAAGTCCAACAACGCCTTCTGCCCATCCCGATCAAGGCCACGGAGGTCATCATAAGAGACCCCGTCAATCCCCACAGCACTCCCAAGCCGACAAGAGGCTAATGCCGCAGAGAGTTCCTGTAAGATCAGCGGCTGTTCAGCCCGATCCCCCCCTACCCCCAAGTTGGTGGGTGGGGGAGGAGGACCCCTCGGTGCACCATAGACCTCCGTGAAATTGGCATTGAAAGCCTCAGCCATCTTTGGGCCCCTAAGAACCTCGTTGGACTAGCCAAAAACCCAAGCAACAGTAGCTCTTATATCACATGGGTGGACCAAGACCCAGACATGCGACAGGGAATGGCCCCGAGATACCTGGTTGCAAAGCCTCGCTCCGAACATCGCCCAAACTCGCAATCCCAACAAACTCGAACCACTGTTGGTAGGTGTGCCATTCTGCAGCACAGAGAGGCCCAAACAGTCCACGGATTCAGCAATCAGACGCCCATGGGCATCACAACGACCACTCCCCAGAGCCAGTGATGTGCGTTGAAGTTCCCCCCTAAAACCAAGGGCCGGGAGAGGGACCCAACCCACTCCACCCACTCATGACACGAGACCCTTCCAGTGACGTGAACTACACCTATGGTCAACAACCCTAGACCCCACCACACCCGGAGCACACATGCGTCAACACCCCTGCACTCCCAAAGAGGAGGGGGGGGGGTCACAAACGGGACCCAATCCTTATTGAGGACTCTCACCCCCGAGCCGCAAGGACCAGCGACGCACAAAAAACCATTTAGACTTGGGACAAACCCGACTGGCAGCTTGGTTTCAACCAAACCCAAAATTTCAACTTTAGTTCCCAACCATTCCAACTCTTCCCCCTTATTCCCCATACCTCGTACATTCCAGGTACAAATAACGAACGGAGCAGGATAAACATCACAACACACTACGGAGACACCTGCACCATCAGTAGCTCATTTTCTCTCTCTTGAGAGAACGTATCACTGTTCCCCCTGTTTGAAACAGACACTTCACCACCATCTGACTCCCTATTAAGCATAGCTAGCTCATTGGACCACGACAATGCTGCCACCACATCTACACTGCCTAAGCTGCTAACTCATTCATCATCTGCTAACACTCTTGAAGCACTGGTTTCCACAACGGCAACACACATATTCCCACCATTAGGGCCACTTTCACTCGGTATGTCACTTCCCATACTAACACCACAAAGTTGAGCACCTTCACCACCACTAACACCAGGAACTGCAGAATTCGGTCACACTTTCGTCTGGGTCCCCTCCCCACCATCTTCCAACAAATCACCCACTGAAGCCACTGTACCGTTCAGCAAATCATCACTTTCCGCCTTCTCTTCGAAATCATCCTGACGAGCCAAGAGTGAAAAACGGTTCTCGTCCGCTGCCACCTGTTTCGGGAGAGGTGGAGAACTGGCCAAAGCTGAATGGGAAGAAGACGCCTTTTGTCGCCGTGGCCTTCTCTATGTAGACCAAGCGCTTGAAGAATCAGCTGCTGGTGCACTCGATGGAGGGCCGTTGGCCCCAGCAGGAGCAAGGGTACCTATCCTCTCCTCTACAGCAGCTACAGGTTGGGAAGGCATAGGTTGGGAAGGCATAGGAGGTGCGAGGTGGACACACAGGGCGTCATGAGATAAGGCCGCATTGCAAACAAGGCAGACAACAAACGGGCAAAAAGTCTCACGTGTCCTCTATTTCTGCATTTCAGGCACCTGGGTGGCCTGTCTGCCACAGACAACAGGGAGGCGACTCCCAGGATTCTAACTACATCAGGAACGTCCTCGACGAGCACTGAGTCCCTTAGCTTCAAAGTACCGCACCTAATTCCAGTACGGCAGTGATGCGGTGCTTCCATTGAGTGGTACTCATGCCGCAAACCAGAAACTTCCCCGAAATTTGCCAAAGCTCTCACAATAGCAGCATCAGGCACGTCCGGCGGGAGCCAATGCATCCAAAACTTGAGGAAGCGATCCTGCAAGTCATATACAGTCGCTGGGTGGCCACCTACCTGAAGACAGCCCCTCTCCTTTACCAGCATCTCTGCCTCCCGGTCAACAAATTCTACCTGAAAGGCGTTATTTGCCCTTAACCAACATTGGCCAGAAATTCGTCGCAAATCAACAACTTCCACCAGTGCATCACGCACGTTTTCCAACAAATACGGGCGACCAGCCTCAGCCGCTAATTCAACAAGCGTCCGCTCCATGGGAATGTTTGCCAGGGCTCCTTTATACAAACGCTGTAGCCAGGTGAGGTCACGTGGAACCTCTTGTGACTCATGGTCTACGATATCTTGGCCACCCTCCTCCATCTCAAATGCAGCAGCTTCGTCCTCCACCACAGCCTCCACCCGGGAGGTTACTACAGCCACGTAGGAAGCCTTGGGCGCAATTGGCACCCCCACACCCGCTGACCCGCGTTCACCACCACTGGGTTTTCTATGGTACACCTCGTCCCTAACCACTCCTCTCCTATCGGAATCCCGATCTCCACCCAATTCCTCATTAACCACATTGTTACAATCTGCATTGTTACTGTCTGCATTGTTGTCTTCATGGTGCCTATGTTATCATCCCTCAATCCTAGATCCACAGTCTCTTCGTTTCGTTCACTCACCCCATATAAATTCAGGTCCACCTCATCCATACCAATATCTGCCGCCAACCTCCATACTTCCTGGTACTTTTCCTTCGACACCAAACCACAAAGAGCTTCTGCCTGTGTTAGAATGCCCCGCTGACGTAGGGCAAGCAAAAAACGCCGCACTGGCCTCGCCATCTTGTTACAGTTGTTTGGGATTCGAGTAGAGCGAACAATAGCCAGGGAACATAGGGAAGTGTTGACCTCCCTGTGTCTCCCTTGTATTGCCCCATAATGCATTCGAGCACCTTACAAAAGGGATGTGAGTAGGGGTGTGAGAAAAAAGCAAGACTTTATCGTTGCTACGATTTATTTAAAGGATAATGACCAAAAACCTATGTCGTTACAAAACAATGTCACAAGGGCGCGCCAGCACCCATGAGCATTATTTTATAATGTCCCGAGGTTTTCGATTATCAGCACAGCTTATTAGAGTACGTTTGCGCACGAGAATTAAAAAAAAAAACTGGACATGCGGCGAGGCCCTGGAATGCAATGCTGCAACGTGTTACAATGGCACAACAAAGGCGCGGTGCATAAGATCGGATTGTAGCTCACTTTACTTTTACTTTAAATTTACTACACGAGCCTACAGACCATTAGTCATATGCTCGACGCTAAAATCTTAACGTAAACCTTAACCTACAACTTAACCTATCCAGTGACACAGTTATGTACAGTTGGATACAGTTATATTACATTAACATTATTTTAACCCCGTACTCGCCCGAATTCCCCAGAGTCACTTCCGAGTCCGGTCAAACCTACCCGTCTGCTCACAAAACCTCACTACCTGCCGCAGAGTGGGCACTGTCCTGGCGTTGTGCAAGGAGGCGACCAAAATTTCCCTCAAGTCACCCTCCCAGTCCCCCAAAAATCCTGCCCCGGAAGGCCGCCCAATGATGGCACACCAAAAGAAAGTGCCCTACTGCATCTGGCTCCGCACCACACCTGCAGATCGGAGATAAACTGATGCCCAGACAATGCTCGTGAGCATTCAGCAGTGCGTGCCCAGTCCTGAGCCTGGACACCAGCGCCGTGTCCCTCCTGGAGAGAGCATCCAGGCCACACGGAGAGGCAACAGTTGGGTGGATGTCATAAAGAGGTCGGCCAACGCTACTGCCATCCCATTCTTCCTGCCAGTCCCTAACAGATACCCACCTCTGCACTGGCAGCAGGTCCCTTGGAGTCACTGGGAAATTCACAACATTGCCCCTCTCTGCGAACCCCTGCCCAGATAACCCATCCCCAACTTCGTTCCCTAAGTGCCCAACGTGGCCCTGAACCCATCCCACCAACACCCTGATTCCCCGCTGCACAACACTCACCAATTTTAGACCGATCTCCACAGCCAGCGGGTGACTAACATCCAGTCGCCTGAAAGCCGATTGCAAGAAGCGGATCCCTGCTGCCGAGTCTGTCAGGACTCGAAACTGCCTCAAATGGAGATCCAACCCCATATGCAGCGCTACCGACATGGCCACCAACTCTCCAACAAAGGCCGATGGGAGGCACCAGAGAAAATAACTGTATTCCTGGCGGTACTCAGG
>JAHWFP010100651.1:0-10654 GCA_023313725.1 Lithobius niger | reverse complement strand
TACAATTTGTTTCATTAAAGTACAAGACCAAAGCAGTTACTCCTCTCTTCCCCCACGTTTGATCCCCCCCCCCCATAAGAAAATTACCTCTCCCTCTGATAAGTTGTGCGACCCAATACTGTATTATGAAGTACTGAAATACCAGGTATGATATGGCACATATCCTGAGTTTGGAATGGAAACGGTGAATCATTACGAGGTATTTAAGAACTGTTTACCCCAAACCTGGGGGGGGGGGGGCTGTAACTAAAGACTGGTGCATTTCCGGACCCATGTTTATAGGACTTTTTCTTCTTATCTTTGATCACACAGCGGACCCTCAAAATATTTGACACCAATTTCCGAACACCCTGTATATTTTACAGGAAAAGTCCCTTTGTTTCGTCCCACTCCGCCCGGGATACTACATTAAAGTTGGGAATACTGTAGCCATTCATACATAAAGAAACAAGGTCCAAAAGCACTCCAGTACTGCTCATATTTTATAAGATCATATGTTTAGGCTTAGTCACAACAATTCCCAAAAAGCAGAAAGTTAAAAAGCACTTTAGTTATTAAAAACACATACAGAGTAGCCATCAAGTGCTGGTGAAACAACGAAATCACGACGTTTCGGTTCCAAGGTTCGGAACCGTTTTCAGGTGAAGGGTTTAAAGCATGTCAAACAAATTAAAAATTAAAATTAAAATTAATAAAATAATTAATGGCCCTGCTCTGCTGTTATTTTTATTTATTTTTATTTTTAAGTTGTTTGACATGTTTTATACCCTTCACCTGAAAACGGTTCCGACCTTGGAACCGAAACGTCGTGATTTCGTTGTGTCACCAGCACTTGATGGCCAATCTGTATGTGTTTTTAACAACAATTCCCAAGTTGCCAACATCATTGCGGTTCCCAATTCATGGATGTATATAGTTCTTCGTTCCACCAAAGCGGTGTTTTCACTGAGAGAAATAAACGTTTCATCTTGACGACAGACTTAGCGTGTCTTTTCGGTCAGTGTTAAATTAGGCTATCTTTTTTTTTTAACTACAAAGAAAGGGTTTATAAATTCCCTCAACGGAGTGGTTTTTTTTTCCAAGCCGGCCTTCAGCAGTCATTACAGCCGTGTGCCCACAGTAGTGCTCCCAACAGAGAAGCCCTAAAATCCACTTAGTGCTGCAGTTATGTAACCCTTGTCACTCCAGAACCATCACAAGAGACAGCCCACCAGCCAGCTTTTCCTATTAACTCAGTGTCACAACTACAGCGATAATGTTGGTGGAGAGAGAGCATGCCCAGTAGGCTAGTGTGTTTGGATTGTGTTAGCGATAAATCACTCAGCAAAACATCTTCCTCCCCCCTATCTACTCTCCCAACCCTACCTTTCCCAAACACAACCCCCCACACACACCGAATTAGTTGGTGACAGACATACGATGCTAAATGGACCATTATGAAGCTGAGAAGCTGTCAGAACAGAGTTGCCACTCGAATAATGAGCTAGAACTTCACCTCTGGATACTTTATCTTAAACACAATCAGGTAGAAGTTGACGTTTGGTGTTCTTGATAAGACGTCTGCAGTTGCGGGGAGACAAGAAACCATGGTGCTGCCAGCCACCAAGTTAATGGAGGAACGTGAAATTTGGCGAAGACGGAAATAAGGAACTGATCGCTTGCTTCACGATGGCATTTCATTTTTTTTTATGGAGGTGAAAAGCACAGTTTAGGACCAGATAAGGGAGCGTTACCCATATGTTTTTTCAGAGAATGGGATTTTTTTTCCAGTGATCGTTATGTATCTGGATTAGGTAATCACACCTCTTAAAAGTTGAGGGCCAAGTCGCTCGATTTGGTCTTGGAAGATGAGAGAGACATTTTCCAAAGATGGACTTTTAGCCCTGTTCGTTTGTTTAAAAGTTAATAAGGTTCATGTGGCGTACATATCTAGATCTTTTCCCGACGGCAATAATTGGAGGGCTATTAAAGGCACTGTCCAGGAATGGCACTAGTCATGATGCCGTAGTTGCCGGGAGAAGGTAGTGCTAGCCCGTTTGCATATTGGTCCCACCAACCTTACTCAATGCCTCCTCTTCAGGGGGGTTATTCCTCCTGAAAGTCATTGGTGTCGACAGCCACGTATGGTCCGTCACTTGCTTGTTGATTGGCACCATCTGGATGGTGTTCATTGCCATTTCCATCTTCCAAGAGACATAGCACGTCAACTGGATGATAGGTCTGTCCTATGCCGTACGGGATTTTTTTATTTTTGCAGAAGGCACATACAATCTAGATTTGGGGTTTGTTTAAAATCTCTGTAATGTGTGGTGTAGCGGCAACCCGGACCACTGCACTATGACTGAAGTTGGTGCTAATGACCTAGCTGCGATGGGCCATTAAGCTTCAATCCCCCGCCCCTCTTTCTAATGTTAGCTTCTTAATACCTGAAAAGGATCGTATGCCTGATTTAGAGTCGAAGTGATTAAATATCAAATTCAATATCGGCTTTACGCCATTTCGAAAAAGGAAGGCTGTACTGCTGGGAGGTAAATGATTATTCTATTAACCGGTTCTCTTTTTGTGGTATGAAAAAATGAACATCTTTAACACGTCAAATTAAAACTTATCCTTGCTTTTATCATTGAACGTCGTATCTTCCGGCTGTTCAAAACCTTTGCACCACCTCGTTCATCATGTGATATCGAAAAATATTCATCCAAACAGTCTACTTGGAATTGCCATGCCACCAACTCAATGCATGCATCCTTTCACAATCAAATCCTATGAGGAAGGGTTGAATCCCATTCGATTTATCCACCCCTAGTTGACTGGGCAAGTCTGAACCGGCAGTCAAGGAGATTCGAACGGTTTGAACCAGTTTGAAAATTTAGTGAACCACCAAGAAACTTGATCATGAAGTTTCTCACGTAATTAAGTGCAAAGCAAGGATGGTTGTGAAGGTAAGGGCACAACACGCAATGGTTATTTTCACCCATACTTTGATCAATCTTGCCTTATGTGGCCAACCATACGGTACACAGCTGAAGAGTTATAATAAATTGCCAGTACAAAAACGTAGCGAGGGGGGCATAAGGGGAGACAATGCACCATGGAGATGTGGGTGAAGGGCCACAGAACTAAACAAAGAAGATGTGGCTGAAAAGCCACATAAAAACGTAGAAGATGCAGCTGAAAAGCCACAGAAAACGCAGAAGATGTGGCTTAAAAGCCTCACAAAACGCAGAAGATGTTGCTGAAAAGCCATAGAAAACGCAGATGATGTGGCTGAAAAGCCATAGAAAATGCAGAAGATGCAGCTGAAAAGCCACAGAAAACGCAGAAGATGTGGATAAAAAGCCACAGAACACGCAGAAATGTGGCTGAAAAGCCATACAAAACGCAGAAAATGCAGCTGAAAATCCACAGAAAACGCAGAAGATGTGGCTGAAAAGCCATAGAAAACGCAGAGAATGTAGCTGAAAAGCCACAGAAAACGCAGAAGATGTGTTAAGATAAAGGGTCTAAATGCAAGATAAAGGGTCGAATGCAAGATAAAGGGTGAAAAGCCAAAGAAAACGCAGAAGATATGTTAAGATATGTTAAGGGTCTAAATGCAAGATATAGGGTCTAAATGCAAGATATAGGGTCTAAATGCAAGATAAAGGGTCGAATGCAAGATAAAGGATGAAAAGGCTGAAAAGCCAAAGAAAACGCAGAAAATGTGTTAGGATAAAGGGTCTAAATGAAAGATAAATGGTCGAATGCAAGATAAAGGGTTATAAGGCTAAAAATCCAAAGAAAACGCAAAAGATGTGGCTGAAAAGCCATAGAAAAACGACGCAAAAGATGTAGCTGAACAGCCAAAGATAGATTTTAAAAATGTCAAGCAAAATGAGGTTTTGGCATAATCCATAATAACACAAAAACCCACCAAAATCCTGCATAGAACCCTGTGGTAGAATTAACTGCGGTCGGAATCTAGTAGTAGAATCACGAAAAGCGTATTCGGGGTCCAATTCATGATGGAGATGCGTCCAGAAATTCAGCATAAAGTTGACTAAGAAAGTTGATCCAGTTTGAAAAAATTAGCGACCGACAACATGAAATTTGAATCAACAACGAAACTAGTAGTTAGCAGTGGCAAGTGCAAAAGCAAAAAATGTTGCAAAATCAAAAAAGTCAGAGGGACACATTTTTTTGCTTATGAAATTCGACTAGCTTGTACCTATAATATCTTCGTCCATATAAAGTCAAGGGTTAACTTCACGATCAAGGTTAGATCACAATCATGCGATTAAATTACCAGAAGTTAACTGGGAAAAACCTTCACATGCAGTCATCAATGCCAGAAATTTGGAAGTCGTTTGCTGAGAAGTTTAAAACCGGTTTAAAAGTTTTGAAAGAATGTGAAACTCGAACACTTAAAACTTCCACTTTTAACTCCTGTGTTAAATGTTAAATACAAGATAAAGGGTCGAAATGCAAGATAGGATCGAATGCAAGATAAAGGGTCGAATGGAAGATAAACGTTTGAAATGCAGGATGAATGGTCTAAATGTAAGATAAAGGGACGAAATGCAAGATAAATGGTCAAATATAAGATAAAGGGTCGAATGTAATATAAATGGTCGAATGCAAGATAAAGGGTCGAATTGCAAGATAATGGGTCGAATTGCAAGATAAATGGTCGTAATACAAGATAAAGGGTCGAATGCAAGATAAAGGGTCAAATGCAAAATAAAACGTCAACGCAAGATAAAGGGTCCAAATGTAAGATAAAGGGTCTAAATGCAAGATAAAGAGTTGAATTGCAACATAAATGGCCGAATTGCAAAATAAATGACCGAAATTCAAGATAAAGGGTCGAATGCAAAATAAGGAGTCCAATGCAAGATAAAGGGCCGAATGCAAGATAAAGACCCGAATGCAAGATACAGAGTCAAATGCAAGATAAAGGGGTGAATGCAAGATAAAGGATCAAATGCAAATTCCTGCTGTTGAATTGCCCAGAGGTCATTAGGGGGTCTAGACAAGTCATCAGGTGAGAGACGAGTCCGCAAGTTCGATAGGATGCTGAAATATTCTGCCACTTTAAAATTCTACGATCAAATACGAACATCAACCATATCCCTTCCTTAACCAACTCAGTGTGAAGGTCCTGCATCCATATCTGCATGCTCAAATGCATTTCAGCTTTGAAGTCGTCGGGGAAATTGTTCGTCTGCTCGGGGGTTAAGCCCTCTAATATCTCAGAACCACCTACAGATATTCTCCACCAGCACCCGTCACTCCACATCCAAATTACAGCAATCCTGAAGCACTTCTTTTAAAAATATAGTGTGCAAAATCCTGACTTTGCAAATCAGGACCTCTCCTAAACGCAAGAGACGTCAAAGGTTCTGAAACCAAGCCAAATTTTCTCCTTTTTCTTTCAGACATACCAAAGCAAACACAGACTCACGCACACACAAACTCACACCCACACACACACAAACCCAACTACCCAACTAACCGGAATGGAGAAGTTATGTCCCTCTTGTGCTTACGCGTGGAGTGAGTGGAAGTGCAGTTAAGTTTCGGGAGAGTCCAGACTGTTTGTGGCAGAAACAAGCAAGCGGCAATCACGCCTCCGCCGCTCGAAGCAAAGGCTGCCAGACCTTCATTATTTATCAAAGAAAAACAACCGCAAAACAAAAAAAAAACGAAAAAAAGAGTGCAAACACTCAACCGACTACGAAAAGAAGCCCGAAAACAAACTAAAAGCCAACGGGAAAACGAAAGAAATGAAAAAAAAAATAAAAAATAAAAAAAGGAAGAAAAATCTACTACAATTTCCCGTTTGTGGGCAGCACCAATCTGCACTTCCCTTATCAAGGCTGTCCAGCGCAGAACGTCATCAGTCCTCGTTCCACAAGCGTTCCCGAATTACTCCGAATGCGCAAAGCAAAACCACCACAGGACAAACACACAACAAAAATAAGGGGAACCAAGTGGATAACGACTTGCGGTGTTGATGACCGCTAAGATTTAATGCATAAGTTAAGATTGCACAACGGGGGATGGGGAGGGAATTTGACATAAAAAAATGAAAAATTCCTTCCATCACCCATATCAACCACACCTGGGACTCGTTGTTCGTCCAACTCAGTGGGCGGGTTTATACGCAACGACAATTTTGCTCCCTCACTAGCTTTTACTTGGGTAATACTAAATCTGCTCGCTGCGTCTCGCCTCTACCGGAACATACGGCTTTCAAATAGACTATGCGTTATAACCGGAACACGCGGCTTTCAAGTAGACTATGCGTTGTAACCATCAACGACGCGGACGTAGCGCCGGAGCACACGTGCGGTACCGCATTTGCGGTCGACGCTGCGGTACCGCATTTGCGGTTTGGTTTACGTGACATCTGTTGGGTACTGCACACGTACCGCAGCGTTAAAAAAAAATGCAATTGTGTCTCTGAGTACCTTGGGTGACTTGAGCGGTGCACACGTAGAGAGGCAAAATGTAGCGGCAAAATGTGTCTATTTCCTTGTGACGCCGCATCGATTCCACAACATGAAATTGCTGGATTGGTCATGCCGACCAATGCGGTTAAAATCAGTTGCGGTCAGTTTAAGAAAATGTCTTGATACAATGTTAAAGCTTGTAAGCTGACATATATTGTGTCTTACCGAATTAAACTTAGTATAAAATAACTATTTAAACGAAATCACATGGTAAACAATAGAACTACATCAGACTTTAGTAAATAGTATTCTGGTTCGAATACTATTCTGGTACTATTCTGGTACTATTCTGGTTCTGGTTGTGGTTTTAAGTGTTAACCCGAATTATTTGTAGTAACGAGTCGTGTATTAATTGTTTGACCGATTGACCTATCAATTTAGTACGTAAAATGCTATTAGCCTGGCATTTATTTGTGTTTTTGAGAAGTATCACTGAACATAATAAACTCCGGCAGCATCATATTATTACAGCCCTCCGGATTCTTTGTATCAATTTCTACACATATCCGCACGGAGAAAGGATTGGATTGCGCCTTGGACGTAGATGCAAATCATGGCAAAGTTACCGTTTCAAAACATTAGTTACTGTTATTGTTTTATACGGTTAATTTTTCCTCTTAAAAGAATAAAAAGCACTAAAAGTAGTTAACGTTTTAAAAAGCCAGCAGGTGCACATTTATGCAGTAAAATGCGACGTTTCGGGATTTTTCATCCCGTTGTCAAACAAAAAATATTTTATAGCAAAAGCTACAAGTCACAAGATACACTTATAGTGTCCGCAGCCTATCTTGAGTTCGCCCCAGAACGAACACAGATAATCGATTGCACGTTTTTGGCAGCAGATTGCCTTGTTGATATCCAAGATGGTTACAAAAACAATGGCGGCCGTCGATTAAAGCCGCTCCACCCAGGAAGACGTAGCTGCTCATAAAATACTTGCAGGACACAATAAATGATTTCCCATTAAAAAAAAAAAGCAAGCAAGAGCAGTAAAAGTTAAAAAGTAAAAAAAAAAAAAAAGGCGAAGCCCAATCGTTCGGGACAAGTCGTCCCAGACTGAGCGTTTGCACTGACTGGACTTCACTTTTTATCTTTTTAACTTTTACTGCTCAGGCTTGTTTTTATTTAAAATAGGAAACCATTTAATTGTATCTTGACTTGCAGCTTATGCTATAAAACATTTTTTGCTTGACAATGGGATGAAAAATCCCGAAACGTCGCATTTTAATGTACACTTGCTGGCTATTTAAAACGTTAATCTTTACTCGTTGCCTGGAAACAGACAAAATGCCATCTGTAAAAGACACAAGGGCATTCCTGGAGGTTCACGTGCTCCAGGGAGGCAGATCAGCAATCACTTCCAAACTTGTAGACTGAGTAGGTTTGTGTGGTTAGAAATTACTTTTAACTGTGGCTTATGTTGTGTTTTGGAGGAGTGACGATCTGACAATCGAAATTTGTGAGTAAATGAAAATAACGGTATTACGTTTTCGGTCGAGTGAATCCATATCACATACGTGGACGATCCCATTCGATGTCTGGACAAGTGTTCGACACCCATCTGATCGACTGACAACTGATCGACACCAGCTGATTGACAGCCAAAAATGATCGACATGGACATGTGATCGACGAACGAATGGTCGACAAGATCAGTGATCAACAAATCAAACAAACATTAGTACAATCCTGTTATGGTTCGAACTAGGGAAGTACCTAATTGCGTTCGAATTCCTAACTTTCGTTCTTGATTAATGAAAACATTCTTGGCAAATGCTATGAATTAAAAATATTAATTCAATTTAAAGAAATCTGAATAAAATACAAATCTGAATAAAATCCAGTTATCTTAAAATGGAAATAAATATTAATAAAACCTCCCCCCCCCCTCCACCCTCCGATAAAAATGTAAATAACCATTTGTAATAAAAATCCTAATTACCATTTGGCAGTCGATCACATGTCCTGTCGATCATTTGTACTATCGATCACATGTCCCGTCGGTCACATACCCAAGTCGATCATTCTGACGATCACTTGCGTGTCGAGCAAATGGGTGTCGATCACTTGTCCATGTCCCTTGTATTCCCAATCGTGAATTGCACTGCATGTTACGAAGGTTTGTGTGATTAGAAATTAGTTTTAGCTGCGTATTAGGTTGGATTTTGGAGGAGCGACCAGCTAATAACCTAAATTTGTGAATAAATGAGAATAAAATCACTGCTTATTGAATCCAGGTTACGAACATGACCGCCTAATTCCCGACTTTGCAATGATGGAGACTGGTTTGATATGTTATGTTTTTCTTAATGCCAGCCGCCACTTTTAGCCAAATTAACTGCATAAGACCATGAGAGGGCAGGGTGGCTTGATGGTTAGCATGACCGTCTTAAGTACCAGAGGTCCGGAGTTTGTGTCTGGCGTCAACCGCCCCTGGCATTACCGGGAAGAGAAGGGCTATGTGACGTCTCGTGCTCGTGTCGATTGTGGCATGTAAAAGAACCCAGGAAATTTTGATGGGATTTACCTAGCAAAATTGTCCCTCTCTGTGTCTGGTGCCATGCCTAAGGCTGGGTGCGCATCAGAAGCTAAATCGAAAGACCATGAGCGTTTATTGGCCATTCTTGTTAAAGCCTTGCGGGGTTAATCGTGTTATGATTGGATGGCCTAGCTTAATATTGCAGTTGGCTGTGGTAATGGTGTTGTAGATGGGCTGGTTTTAGCAGAAATTAAATCATTCTTTCCAGTTTTAGATTCCGAAATCAAAATCGGAAAGTGTGGTGAGAAGCTGCCTTAATCCCTAGCCGTGCAAGACAGCATCCGAAGGGGTGGCAACACAGGAAGAATCGTGACGTCACTACCAACTGGAAGTGAAACAAACTAAAGCCCGTCTTGTTTACATAGACGACCGAATGGCATATTGCTTTTCTCCTGTAACAGTCTGGGGGACATTTTTCTCCCCCCCCCCTTTGTCGGTTGAAACAACAAAGGCGGTGGAGTGACTCCTCCTTCGTAGTTAGTCAGCCGTGTCTGATCAATATAGTCATTGAAGCTTAATTAACGAAAAAGTCAGCCCTCAGCCCTCCGCCCACCCCCGCCCCCGCCCCCTTCCCCAATTTATGCTTGGATTATTTTTCATTAAAGTGTGGTCTGGAGAGGACCTAGGTTGGCTTTACATGACGGGGATTATCGATTAAACCAACAGAGAGAGATGCCGAGATTGAAAATCTGTAAGGTAGGAACAAAATTAATAGAATTGGAACATTCTCCTCGAGATGTTCCCAAAGCAGAAAATATCTACGGAAAGCCATAAATGCAAACTTAAGACTTAACCAGTTGACAATAAATCAAATTTTGGTCATCTCTATTTGTTCTTTGATGCCCTCTGCAAAAACCATGCGGCGACGAGATCGAATTGTGCTTCCAATGCTTTAGGACTGTAAAAAACGATCCCCCAGACTGTTACAGGAGAAAAGTGCATTCTGTAAAATAACTAATTAGTATTTATCGGGAAACGTCTTTCCACTAAAAAGATCATTACCAGTACTATGAAATATTTGAATAATTTTAAAACTACTATCTTCCTCCATCATCGCACAATTTTATATAGAAGACACTCACACATTCTTGCTAATTTTCGACAGTAACGCTACTGTCATCATCAGGCACTTCAAAGGTAAAATTAGGGTCCCGGTCCCATTCTTTCTCTTGTAAATACTGGAGGCTACGTGTTCTGCCAAATTCAAATTATGGCAAAGAGCAAGAATGAGACCAGGATTTTAATTTTACCTTTGAAGAGTCTGATAATCACAGTAGCACTACTATCGAAAATTAGCAAGACTGTGAATGTCTTTTATATGAAATTGTGCGATGATGGAAGAAGATAAAAGTTTTAAATTTTAAAACATATTTCCCAGTCCGTACACCAAAGACTAATCCATACTAATGGGGTAGGTCTGAAGTTTAATTAATTAACTTTTTTTTCCGTAGTTAAGTTATGCTTTTTTAAACTAGTTGCAATATTGTCGATTGGGTTCAGTTCTTGCACAATCTATTTATAGTAATGTAACGTTGGGAAGGGGTATAGGTAAGATCCGATGAACACATACGTTTTTTTTAAATAAATACAGATGCAAACCTATTTACGTTGCCTTTTGGAC
>JAHWFP010100650.1:2396-12754 GCA_023313725.1 Lithobius niger | reverse complement strand
CCTGGGCAACTAAATAGCAGGAAGCTCGATGAAGAAGGCTTCCCAAAGCACTCCAACTGACTGGGTCGGCCATTACGCATCGTTCCCCCTTTGGGCTCTTATAATTTGAAAATGTAGTTGTTTGCATGTTTCAGTAAGTAAACTTTAATAGTTCATACTACGTCTGCCTATTTCCTTCCATGGATTAAACATCAACAAACATCACCCGCTACTTTCCAGACCGGTGTGGGTTACGCTGTGTATTGGTAGGGAGTTTAATAAACTGAATTGTATGGTACTTTGAAATACAATTTTCTGTGAGTTGAAAACAGGAAAAGCTCCCATCTTATGTTCATGTTATCTTGTGGTCATTTTACATCTCAGACAAAATGCAGCAATTTTGCCTACTTTGGAATTTTCCACGCCCACGACTTGACCAATTCTGGTTTTGAGTTGTGGTCGTTGATATTTCAAAAGAGGCTAAAGTGCATTATTATTTCTGAATTCCCCAACAACTGATACGGTTAGTCATTAAATTTCATGCCACTGCATTCTTTACTCGAGAAGATATTTTTGTCTATAAGACGTTTCGATTTTCTCCCTCTTTGTCCATTTATTACATTTCGGTATATACGAATGTCATATTACTTTCTGGCTTATCGAATCTTTTCTGCGACGGTTAAAAAACACAAAATCGCACAACGGGATCATGTTTTGTAAGCTGCTGAGCAAGAAGATACCCCGGTGGGAGATCGTTGTTGACAATACGATGAAAAACTGATGAAAATGTTTAAATAGAAAAAAATAAAAAACGTTGTATTGATTTCTTCCCGTTACATGGCAACTCGTTATTATTGTCACCGAAGCTTTTTTTTTTTTATGGGGTGGGAAGGAGCAAAGCAGATAAAACTAGAAATCCATTTTGCATTTTACGTCTTGAGTTTGAATTTAGTTTGTCGTAGAATTTCGGAAATTGTTATTCCTCTCACTGCGAATACAATTAAAAGTAAAACTCGTGCATATACCACAGCACAAACTAGAACTACTACGTAATACTAGCAATACTACGCCTTTGTCATGTTAAGTAAAATCTGAGTGGTGGTTAATAATTAAATGAGTTTTACAGGTTTTTGTTTTTAATTGGTTTCGTTCTTTTTTACTTTGCTTTCGTTTTCTTTCATTTTGGTTCGATGTGTTTCAAATTGCTTTCGTTGCTTTTCAATTTGAATTCGTTTCTTTTCATTTTGCTTTTGTTTCTTTTCAATTTGCTTTAGTTGATAGATAATTTTATAAATCTTAAAGTTGAAGCAAATTAAACGGAGATTAAAAAACGTAATTTATAGAAAATAAATTAAAATGTAGGTTTGAAGAGTTTTAAATTAACGATTTATTACACTCAGTAATACCAGAGAATATCCACAAACTCCTACAGCTAGAGTTGAACAATGTGACAAAAATGTGTCGCTAATATATTCGACTACTTAATTTTGTTAAAATATTTATTTGTAATAAATATTATGTAGAATTAATATTATAGTTGCACTGGCATTGCAGTAATATAACCAGCGTTTTTGTAATTGTAAAAGAGAGCAGCTCTGTCGCACATGAATATGCTAATCGTTAACTTTCTATGGTTCTAAGCTACGATCAAGATTCTGAAGTTGCGTCAAAATTGTTAGGCTACGCTCAAATGAAAACACAGACGTATGTTAGTCTGCAACGTTTGGAAAAAATTCTATTGTGAGTTGCACTAAGAAACTGAACACTATTTCAAAGTAGCTTTGGCACTTAAAGTGCCACTAGCACCGATTGAAATGCGAACGAAAATACCATGGCGCCATCTAGCGGCAGTGATATTGTTAACCTTTATAGCTTGCTCCCACGTGCACGAGGACTAACCAAATTTTCACTCAATAATTAAGGATGTCGTGGTTTGTTTGTTTCGTTAAAAGAATTGCCGTTATGCATTCCTTCACTTCGTGCAAGCAGACGCTAGATGGCACTACATAGCGCTAGATGTTGTCAGATTTCGTCTGCTTTCAATCGATGATAGTACCACTTTAAAGGACAATTTCAACTCTGAACAATTGTTTGTTTCATTTCTTGGTCGTATTCTTGAAAGAATTTGTACAATTTAAACCAGTTTCTCAGTTTTTAACATGTTGATCGAATTAATAGCAGATCGAATTTTCGTCCATTCAGCTCTTAAAAGAGTTTAACGTTCGCCAATTAATTCGTGTCGAGTTTATTTCTACTACTAAAACTAGATAAAAGGAAAGGCGGATGATTTACCGACTTCTATGGTGGAAACATTGAACAACATGTATAGTTAAAGTCAGGGGGAAAATACGTGCTTAAACTGTCTTATTCAAGCAACGGATCGTCACGTTGTTTTTGCTTTTAAGAGTGTAAAATACGACCAAGAACTGAGATAAACGTTTCTTCAATGCCTTGAAATGGTGTTTAGTTTGTTATGCAACTATCGACCAGAATTATTCCAAACGTTGAAGACTATCATATAGGCTACGGTTGTGGTTCCGTTTGGGCGTAACTTATAAGAATTTGGACCCAAACTTCAAGAATAAGTCTAGATCATAGCATAAAATTATTAGCCTCTTCTCGACAGTGCTACCGTCTATCACATTTACAAAAACGCTGATTATATTACTGTAATGCCAGTGCCACTCTAATAATAATTATACGTAACATTTATTACAAAAAAAAAAATATATAAAAAATAACTTAAGCACTAGAATATATTAGAGGCAGAAAATACACTGAATCTTCTCGTCACATTGTTCAACTCGAGCTGTATCAGTCTGTGGATATTACTGAGTATAATAAATCATTAATTTAAAACTTTTCAAACCTACATTTTAATTTATTTTCTGTAAATTACGTTTTTTTTATTCTCCGTTTAATTTGCTTCAACTTTAAGAATTATAAAATTATCTACCAACTAAAGCAAATTGAAAAGAAACGAAAGCAAAATGAAAATAAACGAACAATGAAAGCAATTAGAAACACATCGAAACCAAAATGAAAGAAAACTAAACTAAAATGCAAAGGAACTAAAGCAATTCGAAACATAACGAAACCAAAATGAAAGAAAACGAAAGCAAAGTAAAAAAGAACGAAACCAATTAAAATAACCTGTAAATCGAGAATGTACCTTCATAATGGGAAGCCAATAAACGACAGCCAATAAACGGCAGCCACCAGCCAATCACTCCTACTTAACACTGAGAATATACCATCATAAGATTGTAACGACTATTAACCAATTGGAAGCCAATAAACGACAGCCAATAAACGGCAGCCACCAGCCAATCACGCCTACTTAATACTGAGAATATACCTTCATAAGTTTATAACGGCTATTAACCAATTGGAAGCCAATAAATGGCAACCACCAGCCAATCACGCCTACTTAATACTGAGAATATACCTTCCATAAGTTTATAACGACTATTAACCAATTGGAAGCCAATAAACGGCAACCGCCAGCCAATCACGCCTCTTTAATACTTGATTAAATGACCACACGGTATTTTATCTGATTAAATTGTCAGCCTCAGCCCTCCATCTTGAATTAACGTTCTACTAGTTTCGTATCCTGGCTTACGCCGTATAAAGAAAATATGAAAGAACTGCATTTGGTAGGTCTAGGCTATACCAATTTTTAAACGTATATGACGTACCTGATAATCAAGTGACACATTATTTAACGTCTCAGCGACGTGCGGTTAATCTTTGGTTACCATAGTTTCAGAAGTCAGCTTTCCACCGAAGCCCGAACACCATTCTGGTTAGGCCTACCGTCGCTGCTGCTACTACAAGCTTGGCGATCGAGGCAACACCAGTACCCTAATAATATACAGTACTTGATTATCGCAAATAGTCGAAAATAAATTAATAACAATTGTCGTAAAACTTAGTATTATTACGGAATATTGTATTTGAAATCTATGAACAACGCTTTGATCAAAAATAAAACACGTATTTACTTTCCTTGAAGCGATCTGGTAGTTGTCTGCTTTCACGGCGAGTTACTTTCGGTTTCGGTTAAGTTTGTGATAGATTGTTGGGGAAACAAAACTACAATATTCATGGTGACGACAGTAGAAAATTGAATTCCTACAGATACTAAACGAACCAGTGAGTGCATTATTTATACGCTTTCATCATTTCGTGCAAACAGGAACTGTGAATTCAAGCGAGAAACCACTGCAATACAACTAGGCCGTGTTATGCAAGTTGAAGTTTTATTTTAGGTTGATGTTTACGGGAGACGGTATATTCTCGTTTCAAATATAATTCGAGCGTAGTTTAAGTATCAATAAATTTTATCAACCACTCGTTACATTCCCAAGCTGATAAAACACTTCGCGCAAGCGCTCGGTATTTTTTCAGCTTCGGAATGTAACTCTTGGTTGAAAAAATTTATCGATAAAAAACTACGCTCTCGTTACATTATTACGGATTAAACGTCCACACGGTATTTTATCAGATTAAACCGTCAGCGTCACCCTTCCATCTTGAATTACGTTCGACTCGTCTTGCATCGTGGCTGACACCGCATAAAGAAAGTACGGAAGAACTGCATTTGGTAGGTCTAAACCAATTTTTAAACGTACGTAACGTACCTGAGAGTCAAGTGACACATTATTTAACGTCTCGGCGATGTGCGTTTAATCATTGGCTACCATAACAACAGAAGTCAGCTTTGCCGATGCGCGTTACGCCGTTCTGGTTAGGCTTATCGCTGGCCGGCTGGCCGCTACAAAGAGGAGCGTGGCGATCGAGGCAACCCCAAACAGTAATAGTATATGGTACTAGAATTAACCGAAAATAGTAGTAATAAATATTAATAACAAATGTCGTAAAACTTAGTATTGTTTCGGATCATATTCTATGTTAAATCTATAAGTAACACTTTGATTAAAAATAAAACACATATTTGCTTTCCTTGAAGCGTCCTGATTCACGGGGACTTACTTTCGGTTTTGGTTCAGTTTGTGATAGATTGTTGGGGAAACAAAACTACATTATGCACGGAGACGATAGTAGAAAATGGGATTCCTACAGATAATAAACGTAACAGTGAGGGCATCTGGCACCTATTAGTACGCTTTCACGATTTTGTGCAAACAATAATTGTGAATTCGAGCGAGAAACCACTGCAATACAACTAGACCCTATTATGCAAGTTGGGAGTTTTATTTCAAAGTTGATGTTTAATGGAGACGGTATATTCTGTTTCAAATATAACTCGAGCGTAGATTAAGTATCCATAAATTTTCTCAACCACTCGTTACATTCCCAAACTGATAAAAACATCTCGCGCAAGCGCTCGGTATTTTTTCAGCTTCGGAATGTAACTCTTGGTTGAGAAAATTTATCGATAAAAAACTACGCTCTCGTTATATTATTACTGATAATATATTCTTGTTTCATTTTATTTTTTCATTTTGCTAACTGTAGTTCTTTTCATTAAATTGTGTACGGTTACAATGCCCTGTAACTGACTGGAAAATCCCGCGCTTCCGTGCAGACTGCCGGGCTACTCTGCTTATCTTTTTCCTTAATATGCCGTCGTTTCAATATTCAACACCTTTCTGCGTGAATGGTTCGCCTAGTGAGCTAAGTCAATGGTGAACTTAGTAATAAGAACCAAATTATAATTTTGAAATAGAAAAAAAAAATTACTTTGTAAGTAGGTGGAGCAAGGGAACGAGATGGGCCTGCATCCGTGATTTGGAAGTATTTAGCCTAAGGATTTCAAACAAAGCTTGGGGTTGAGAACGCTGACAAGCCACTAAGCTCCTGTTTGAAATACTTATACTTAAGAAAACTGCAAATCCAATCTCGATTTAAAAATACAATTCGGTCATTGTCAGGCCGCTTAGTTTACTAATTGGGCGAAAGCGCCTACTTGAAACCTCTAATCCCTTCTACTCCAAACGTACGACCACAAAGTGGTCATTTTTTCATTTTTTTTTTAAGTGTCATGTATATGCACTGTACGTTGGTCAGTGGCGTATTTCGGTCTCTCACTCTGAACGGCTAGGCCACCCCTCTAATAAACTTGTAAATTGTATTACGCAAATACAGAATGCCTATCTACTACGAAGATGAACAAAAAGGTATAGGCGAATTTTTTTGTCGTTTCGTTCCAAGGTACAGCACATTCGCACCATTCTAAATTCGTGGAAATTAGGAACCACGAAATTTTAATTTCGTTTCTTTTCCATGTTGCAACCAACGATTTCAACCAACAATGGCTTAGACAATGAACCCTGGTCCTTAGAGTTATTGTAACAGCCTAGACGAACTAAAAGCTGAACTGTAACGAAGTGCAAAATAATCAGTTATTTACGTTGTTGGCGATTGCGTGAGAATAGTGGTACACGTTAGATGATGGTTAGGCAACAATACGTGCTCCATGCGCTTTGCGGTCTGATGTGTTATAGTAACAGTGAACTTCAGGAATTTCTGCATGACAAAATGTGAACAAAGAAAGCTTGTGAACAATACGAGTATTCACTAGCAAACGGGATTTTTGCTAATAATCAAAAAATAAAATGCTTCGCGTTCTACTGTTTTAGTAACCATGACCTTCGAGGGCTTCTGCATGACAAAATGTGAACGAAGAAAGCAAACGAAACAATTTCTCAATTTTGCTGATGTACAGGCATAAAAATCTTCAAAAAAAAAAAGAGCGGAATTTAAGACAGTACACTGACTTTTGTATGTTCACAGTCCGAAGTTACATGTGTCTATAAACTGCAAGCAACTCAAAGCGGATCTCATCATGTCGAGAGCAACTCCTAATGCTGCCAAAATCTTGAAAATTTAAGGGGAAGGTGCAGGGATAAACAAAACAACTAAAGGCCATGCGCTGATTGAGTGAGCGAAGCAAACGAAATCAGCGATTGTTAGCCAGCGTCTGCAAACATGGAATTTAAGGAACTTAAGCAAGTGAAAAATGGTCGTACTATTAACTAAACCGTGTTAATTTGGCTAATCTATAACGGCTAACTGGCAATGGTAAATTTGAAAATTATCAATGTGAAAATTTATAGATATAAAATTCCGCCAGAATAAAGGTACAGATGAAGATAAGACGGTGTAAACCTTGGTACGTTTACAGTCGTATGAAAGTTGTGATATCCACTCAAAACCAAAGCTGGTGTAAAAAGTCGCCAAATTTCAAAAGGGATCGGCCTTTGAAGGTAGTGATCATTCAACCAGGGAAAGGCCGCCAAGGTTCATCCTATTAGCCAAGTTGATCGCACCTTATAATACTTTGGACGTTAAATGAAAATTTGAAGATTGCTACAGCGAGTAGCAATCTTCTGTTTTCATTTAACTTTCGAACTATTTGTCGGTGCGATCAACTTGGCTAATAGGAATAACCTTGGCGGCCTTTCCCTGGTTGAATGATATCGCTACCTTCAAAGGCCGATCCTTTTTGGCGGCTATTACACTAGTTTTGGTTTTGAGTGTAAAACTTTCCGTCGTGTTTGTTGCTAATATTACGGTATGCAATTTTAATAAAACGAAACATGGAGTAGCGTCTCTTTGGTAACAAAGGTTAATATACAGGGTGGAGCAGAAAGGACGGAACACCCTTGGCAATCAAAGATGGTTAATGTTAGGATAATGAAACTTTGTATGGTATGTAGGCGAACGGGGAGCCAACTAACCATGAATCGATCACTGACCTTGACGCATATTTTCAAGGTCATCGTGATGCTAACTTTTTAACTATGCTTCGTAAAGCCCCAGTGTAAATTAGAAACTTGCAGACAGTTTCAAGGCATGGCCAATGCAACAAAAAACACACCGAAATTCGGTACGTTAGTTTAGGAGTTACGGGTATTACAAGAATCATTCTGTTGTGCTGGCCGACTAGCTTTCCTGCCAAACAGTTCTGTCAGGCTCTTTCGTACACCATGCATTGTATTGGTAGGTAATGGTGTTGGCAGCATACGCAAATTGGCATAATTCATTAACCGTGATCAGCTATGAAACAAAATCAGAAATGTTAACCTGAGGGAGGAACAACATTAGTTTCATTTCTAGACGACCACGGTGACTAAACTACGCCAACTTGCATAAGATGCTGTAGTTTGCAGCACCATTCTGTTTATACGTATATGTAGCAGGTTGGGTTGAGCTAGTGTCGAGTCATCAGTGTGTCAGTTGCTGTTTGTTTCCAAGCATGCTTCATGTACTCAGGGCCATAGCGAGAGGGGGGCAAGGGGGGGGGAAATCTGCCCCCCCCCCAACTTTTGCCAATTCGGCAAAAGTCGGCAAAATGAATTACGTGTGGGTCAGAGAATTTACACCGCCAAAGTTAGCCCTTCTTGCAAATTTTCTCTACAGATTTTTGTGTACAATTTAAAAAATGGAACTAAATATTTCCGACAATCCGACTGTTATTTAGCATATTAACCGACTGTCCGACTAAGTGACATCTTATCTGAGAAAGCTTAGTTGATCTAGCTTAATTCCATCAACTCTCCCTTCGTATTTCGGTTTCCTTAAGTTGACCTTGACTGCATATTAAGGCAGTGAGAAATCGGGAATTCGTTGCTTTTCAATAAAATATTTTCTCCGGCTGAAAGAGGAAATAATTCTGGAAAATCCCCCCCGGTCAACCTGTTGAGAACTCACTGTCGGCAAAGTCAGTAAGTCACTTCGGTCTCATTTACACGACCGTCAAAATGAGTACGGGCAATCTTTGTACAGGTAGAAAACCAAGAATGCGTATTAAGTTGGAGTGCACTGCATGTAGTTTTGAAAACGATTACCGTAACAAGCATGAAGAGCATTGCCATGGCGGCAGAACGGTCCAAGTCAGACAAACTGATGCTCTGTCAAACCCCTTCGAGTTAGATTGAGGAGAAAAAAGGTGAGGTAGTCAAAATTTTTTCAACCTTAAACCGTTGGATACAAGTTATAATTTGTCCGAATTATAGCCGAATCAGTTAGTTTAACAGCCAACCGAGCAATTAGGTATTGGATATAAAAAAAAATACGAGGCTAACACTAACAGCTACCCTAGAATAAAAAAAAACTTTTGACCGCCAAAAAATCCATAAAACATTTGCCGACTCTAGCTAAAAAAAAAATATTTGAACGTTTTAAGATTGTTTGTTGAATACTGCAAAATAAGGTTTCTACAGTTTGCTCGCGTCACATACGGAGAACTATCTCAACGATAGGCTTGGTTAAAATACCGAATTTATATTCATAGCTTACCAAATTTCGTTTTTTTTTTTGCAGTGGCCATGCCTTGCCAATGTCTACAAGTTTCTAATTTAAACTGGAGTTCTAGGAAGCGTAGTTAAAAAGATAGCATAACGATGACCTTAAAAATATGCGTCAAGGTCAGTGATCGATTCATGGTTAGTTGGCTCCCCATTCGCCTACATACCATGCAAAGTTTCATTATCCTAACATTAACCATCTTTGATTGCCAAGCGTGTGCCGTCCTTTCTGCCCCACCCTGTATATCATATCAAAAACCAAAACTGGTAAAAGGGCCGCCAAGTTTCGAATGGTTCGGCCCTTCAAAGTAGTGATATCAACACACCAAAACATTCGCTAAGTTATTCGCACCGCTTAATAGTTCGAAGGTTAAATAAAAAATAGAACATTGCTACTTTGAGTAGCAATATTCAAGTTTTCATTTAACGTCCAAAGTATTATTCGGTGCGATTAAGTTGGCGAATGTTTTGGTGTGTTCATATCACTACTTTGAAGGGGCGAACCATTCGGAACTTGGCGGCCCTTTTACCAGTTTTGGTTTTTGATATGATATCAGTCCTTTTATTTTAAAATTGTGTATTAGACTCAACCGTTCAGATGTGTAATAAAGTGGCACGTCAACAAGAAATTGGTTTTTCACAATTTGATACTACCTTTTGCCTATAGGCCGAACCATTCTCAACTTGGCCACCTCTTTATAGGTTTTGGTTTGGTTTTAATGCTGTTGTAATTTGTTTTATTTCGTTAGTTTTGGTGTGTTGATATCACTCCTTTGAAGGGCCGAACCACTCTCAACTTGGTGGCCTCTTCACCAGTTTTTGCCTTTGTTTATTTTGCTTTGTTTTAAGAGATGGTTTATTTTTCGTGAATTGGACGTAAATACAATTTTTTTTGGCAACGTTGTTTACATTTATCGTGCTACACTAGTGTGTGTCTAAGCACGCACGTCAGTATACTTTGGCTGTCCAATGAGAGACGATGCCGACAATACTAACAATGGTTATAACAATATTTTCGTACTTACGCGCCATCCCACGCTATCCTCGTTACACCCCTAGGCTCCAAACCATAAAATGTACGCAGTTCGTGTCGTCCTGCAG